>LDJE01099720.1:0-13582 GCA_001021135.1 Selaginella kraussiana
ATTTAAGCCGAACATAATATTATTGATTTATATTTTTTAAAAAGCCAATGGCATATGTTTACTTACATAGGATTAAACTACATAAATAGCGTACAAAAGAATGTTAGTGCTAGTAACTTGTTGCTGCTGCTTGTTCACGAACAGTTGAACAAACCGGAGTCGAGTCCACCACCGCAGTTTCTTCAAGCACCCAAAAGTCCGGCCCTCTGGTAGACACACAACTGGTGAAGCTCATGAAGGAACTCTACATCGCGAAAACCCCCAACTTCCCTGAGCCCAGTCCATCCTCGACGGGCCAAAAAATCCCGAAAATCATCCTCGGTATACAACGTCTTGTCCTCGGTTGCACCGGTTAACCTATCTGTCTCATCGTAGAGACAAACCTTGATGGTAACCCCTGCAAGTTCCAACCCGATATCAGCCTCGGAAGACCTCAGGAAAACCTCACAAAAGTCTCAAGAAAACCTAACGAAAATCTCACGAATATCGAAGTTACCATCGTCTAAGTTGAGAATGTAGGAGCCCGAGGGCATGTCGCGGTCGATGCTCCACACGACGGCGTCGTCGTCCTCAAGCCAGAATGCTCGTCTCGTCCTCAAGCCAAAGGCGGCCTTGATCGCCTCTTTGATGGAGTCTGACGAGCCATCAATGCCTATCCGTCGGGTTGTGTCGTTCAGCCTTACGTGAATTATTTTTCCGGATGGGAACGTCGAAGTTCGCTGGTTTCCCCCTGTGGTAATGGTAATGGTCATGGTCATGGTATGTGTGGGATGGTACCATGGTTAAAGGGCCTACCACAAGTTGTGTCCCTCCAGCTCCATTGGGCGAGGCCATTTGAAGCAGCGGCGTCGTTGGAGGGCATTGCGGCTGAGTGGCCGTCGTGTTCGATCCTGCGTTCTAGATTGAACTGCGTTCTTCCTACGGGTCCTGCACTCAACGAAAATATACGATGACATGATAGTATACGAATACTATACGAAATGAATACGAAAACATACAAATGACAGCAATAAAATGCCAAAATTACGTGAACTTGCTCATAGTGTATTACA
Source organism: Selaginella kraussiana (assembly GCA_001021135.1). Lineage (NCBI taxonomy): Eukaryota > Viridiplantae > Streptophyta > Lycopodiopsida > Selaginellales > Selaginellaceae > Selaginella > Selaginella kraussiana. The sequence goes on from LDJE01099720.1 coordinate 1,053, forward strand.
AACATAACTATATGAATTATGAAGCAGACAAATAATGAGATAAATTCTACTGATGAACACTAAACTCCGAAGTATAGCAATGAAAATGCAACAAGGGACGTGTATATACGAAAAATATCCAACAATATGAGATAATACACTTCCGTACAGTATGCGATAAACTGAGTTTCGTACTATAAAGACGTAATATAACATGCAAATACGGCAATACGTACGGACTCGTAGTACTGAAATAAAAAAAATACATACTAAAAATGGCATAAGAAAAGCAGGAAAGAAACCAGCAGCCACGCAACAAATATGCAAATAAGCCAATACACATATAAACGTGCACTAACAAAATAAGTTATAATATACACATACAATGAACAGATATAATATACACATGTCGAAAACAAAACCGGGAAAAAAACCAGCACAAATAAATACCAAACTTTAACTATAAACAATGATGAACACTCAAACCACGAAAAAATAGCACGAAAAGAAAATTCAGCAGATACCTTTGGGAGAGGCATTGCCATCGGACTTAGCCGGACTCCGATACGGGTTCATCCTGGACCGCTCGGACAGCAAATCCTCGAGGTCCTTGTAACACCCAACCTTGTTGGCGCCGGCCTTATCATGGTGCTTCATCTTCTTGTATTCCTTGAGCAAATTCCTCCACTTATCAGTACACATAGTCGGCGATCGATCAAAACCACGTTCCTTCATCTTGCTTGAAATATGATCCCAAAGATGTTTGTTCGATTTCGTGGTATTGAACAGACTGTCCATCTCCTTTCTATACGCGATGAGCGCTCGTATCTCCTCTTGAACCCACGTTTCAGCCCGTTTTTTGGGCATCTTCACGTCGTGGTCGTCCGAGGAGAGCGTATCCGTAGTCGTAGTTGCTGTGGTTGCGGCTGCTGCGGCTGCTGCTGCTGCTAGGATGATCCCTGCTTGCTGCTGCTGCTGTTTCTGTTGCTGCTGGATGTGGTGCTGCTGCTGCTGCGGCGGCGGCGGCTGCTGCTGCTGCTTCTGGAGGTGCGACATGACGACGCCATTGGCCACCACTGCATCCATCATCTTAGCGTGGCTGGTTGTGTTCTTCCTCGTGTGTTCTTGCTTGCTTTGCTGCTTTGCTCTTGCTACTACTGTTCTAATGAATCTCGTACCTCTGCGAAGTTGAAGTCAGTTGCGTTCCTGCTCGCTCGTGCTCCATCTTCACCGTCGGCATCCAATGGTAATGGTAACACCGCGAGCCACGAACTAGGGTTGCCCCATGGTAGAATGCCGGCCGTACGGTCGAAGCGTACGGAAGGCAACGTACCACGGATTGTTTAGGTCAGTAGACCTAAGCCCCAGGGGTTTAGGACCTAAGGCTTTGAGTTTAAGGATTTAAGAAACTTAGGGTTTATGGGCAAAAGCCCGAAGTCACACATAGGTGAAGTTGCCACAACTTCCTGTGGGTGCATTGTCGCTGCCGACGCAGAAACGGCATGTGAGAATGTAGAATGGATCCACCTCCTCCTTTATGGCCAAGAGCTTGTCATAATATCCCCCAAACAATGCCGTCTTCCACATTGGCTCGTTGTAGTCTACCTCGTTGAGATACACCCCAGAGTCTGGCATGAGGTCTCTGATGCCATTGCTTGCAGTAGATAACCCGGCAAGGATTGCCTCGACGTTGCTCTTTGTGGTGGTGTCGTTCCAAGTTGCTTGTGCAGTCAACTGCCAAACCATTTTCCTCCATGCCACGTTGACCGAATTCTGAGATTTGGTAGCTGCCACTGCACCACCTCCAACTTGAACCCCGAAGACCGATCCACTTGTGAAGTTTGAATCCATGAGTTCAATCATCGCTGATGCTAGTTGACTTGCGTTGTTGACAAGGGTTGACATAGGCACGAGGCGTGAAGTCAACGCAAAATTCATGCCTGCTTGGTCAACGCAACCGTCGTTGGGGCACACGGAATCAGTAAAAAAGTTGAGGTAGCTCGAAAACGAAGTCACATTCTGGCTGATGAATCCTAAACTTGGTGATGCCTCAACAAACTCTAGGAGTGATCCAAAAGTCCTGTCTGCAAAATCTGAATTCTGCCCAGGAACCACATACCTCAAGTTCAGGAATCTAAGGTCATCCTCTCCATGCATGGTGGAAAAACTTCCACCCCAACCTCTGGTCTCGAGCACAGGCGATAGCTCCGCAAATTTAGTAAGCAGGTCCGAAAAGCTGCTACTGTCTTCAGCCGAGAACACATACGAAGCACCCAAGAAATTCTTTGGAGCTGGGAACGTCAAGAAGGTAACGTTGATCACGACTCCAAACGTTCCGCCACCACCTCCACGAACTGCCCAGAAGAGTTTCGGGTGCCTTCGTCTGTTCAATGTTTTGAAAACCCCGTTCGGTGTCACCAATCCGACTTCAACCACGTTGTCGGCCGCCAAACCGTAACTTGGAGACAATACACCGTAGCCTGCACCTTGAAAGTACCCCCCTCCTGGAGAAACTGATGTGCTGAATGGAGTTACCAGCACCACACCCTCGTTTTCGGCTGCTTCCAGCAGCTGCAGGTTCTGAACTCCGGCTCCGATTGTAACTGCAGATACTCCTCGGGAGCTCGGCTTCCTCTGCAACTTCCTGTCATGTTCGTGAAAGTCGTTGGTGAAGGTGATATCCGTCATGTGATGCATCCATAGGTTGAGTGATCCTCGTCCAGTGCTCCTCCCAATGTAATCGTTCCCGCTGCTCTTGATGGTCAACCGAAGATTGAATGCCTTAGCGAAGTTGAACGCCTCCTGTACGTCGGCGACGCTGGTAACGTTGACTGCAAATATGGGGACCGATCCTTGATCGCAGTCGGAATCGACGCCGCTGGCTTGAGGCAGGATGCACCCAGCGTTCTCGTAGCTCTCCCAATTTGTGTGTTGGCAAGCTCCTACTTGATCTGATCTCCATGAACTTTTCTGCCAATTCTGAATCGCCTCTGAGCATTGCACGCTTGAAATTCCAAGTTCATAGCACGAATAGGCCGGAGGATGAACTCGGAGGAGCCGACCACCCAGCCTCTGGTTCAAAGTGGACCAGGCAAGATCACCGGGGAAACATGAATCACCTGGAATGCATCTACAACTTGCCTGGCACAAAATTGGGTACTTCTTGCAAGTCCAAGTTGAAGACTTGGGCTCATTTTGATCTTCGTCGTCTCCATAATCATCTTCAGCATGTATCATGGTCCATCCATCTGGCACCATGGTCGAACGTGCAGGGCTAACCTTACTGTCGCCAGTTGCACCAGCGTGATCGCCTGGACCGCTGCCTCCATCTGGCACCATGGTCGAATGCACAGCGCTAACCTGACTGTCAACAGTTGCACCGTCAAGAACAACACCTTTGTGAGCGTGATCGCCTGGACCGCTGCCTCCAACTGGCACCATGGTTGAACGCGTAACGCTAACCTGAAGAACAGCACCTTCGTTGCCACCGCCTGGACCGCTGCCTCCATAGGCAGCTACCATGGTTGCCATTGCCAGGACAAAGAACTTGAAATACGCTCCCATCCTGTCGATCCTCTCGCTGAACGCTCCAACCCTCAAACGTCCACCTCTATTTACAGACACCTTTGTGCTCCTCGACCGGCCTGAAGTATAATATACATGGTATACGACTAAGTATACGACTTGTTCAAGCATACGTACGTGATTGTAAAAACGTAAAGTTCCTTCATATACAAACTCTCGAAACATACCAGAATATCTGCTCCCAAACGCAATCAACCGGGAAAAGCGGCACTTTTCTCCTCACCGAGAGGAACAACATTCCAATGGCTCGAAAACGTCCTGCATCATCCTAATCCTAGACCCATAACCACTCAATGCAGGAAAAACGCAACTTTAAAGCCCTGAAACCATGAAAACCTTAAACCTAAGAAGGTAGGAAAACTGGAAACGAAGTGATATCTCTCTGAAGTGCTAGTGGTTTATCGTTGTTAATGTTGTTACCTTTCGCGGTACACCACACCAAGATTCGTGTCGGCACTGAACATGCCCTTCGTTCCGTAAATGTAAGCAAAAAGCGGACCTCGTCCGGCAGGGCCATGCAAAAAATCCGCTTTCCAAAGTACTGTATATGCATACGATACATACCATAGCTTATACGACATACTGTACCTCTGAGAGCCTCAATAATATGACACGAATGTAAATCCGCAGTGGTTCACCCCGTTACCACGAAGAATACGCAAAAACCAGAGTTACCTTGAAAAACTTGGGTCGGTCTCTTTAAGCAGTAGTACTGAAACTCACAGTGTGTAAACCGTAGAGACTACTGTATGGAGCTTGCCCCACTCCATGTTAATGACCTGCATTAACAAGTAAATATAATTCGTACTTGCAACTCGTGTACGACGTCCCTGAAAAAGACGTATCAGCGCTTGAGTTTAGCCACGCTAAACAAGAGCCCTTCCGAGAGATAAACTACCATTCAAATTATAACCTACACTGGAGCATCTACACTAGAGCATCTACATTTTCTGCTGTACTTAATGATGTAGAAGTGTGTATATTTCGGCCCTTTGATCAACAAACTTAAGTTGTCCCTAGAGAAATCTGGCTGGTGTATCAGATGCCACGGCAATAACTCCTGGAGTCCATGATCTCATCCTGAAGTAACACAAGGTCTCTGCAAGTGAATGTATCAGAATTTATTGCTTTTCACTTTGTGTTGAAGCAGAAAGGACCTCTCTTTCAAGCCAGATGATGTACATATAGTTACTACAAATTGACTAACAACAAGGACAATGCTGCCAATTAAAGAGTTATACGGGGAGTTCTATGCAATCCTCATTCTTTCTGAGCAAGCTAGATCTTTATGCAAAAATTTTAATTAATGGCGTCTTTTGTTTTCGATCAAGCTACTCTGAGAAACAGCATCAATGCCTTCATAGGAGTAATCAGACCTAGAACGTTAGTATTGCAATGGCGAGGGCCGAGTGGCAATTGTGGTATCGCACGGTGCAGTTTCATTTTTCCTGTTTTTACGGTAGCGATCAAAAGTTGAGTGAAACCTGAAAGTATCCTGAAAGTAAATCCTAAGCTTGTCACATTATGGACATTATTCTATAATTAACCCCAAGCACCATATATATTTCTTTGATCAATCTCAATCTCAATATGGCTTGGGTCGCGTTCTTGCTTTCCGTCATCCTCTTAGTAGCTCCAATATTTGCCTTCAATGATTCTAATGGAGAACACGCTTTTCAACAAATATTGGACCATTTCAATCCCCAGGTTGGACTAGCATTTTACTCTTACTGATTCTAATGGATTTAATGAAGGATTCCCGTATGTTTAGCCAACGTTATTTTGATGACCTGCAGTATTTCAATCGATCTAACGGACCAGTAATCCTTGATGTATGTGGAGAGGATGAAGGAAAGTTATATTGTAGTGGAAGCTTCATAGAGGTAAGTTCGGTATTATCACCTCAAATCCTGTTAATTTTGTTATGCTATTGCAGCACCTTGCTAAAATTCTTGGGGCAGCGGTAGTCTCTGTAGAGCATCGGTATTACGGCAGAACTTTACCATTCGCTTCGAATTCTAGAACACCTGAAAATCTCAAATATTTGAGTACCGATCAGGCATTGAATGACTTGGCAAGTTTTAGAGAGTACTACCAGGTACTTCTGTAGATTGATTATTTTAGTTTGTTTTAATGTATATGCAGGAAAATATCAACAATAAATACAATAAGCATGCTGGTAATCCCTGGCTCGTTGTGGGAGCGTCTTACGCGGGTTCTTTAAGTGCTTGGTTTAGGCTTAAATATCCGCATTTAGTTCACGGCGCTGTAGCTAGCTCGGCCCCTATTGATATCATCGAAGGGTTCGAAGCTCGTGATGAGCAGGTGGCGTTTCAAAGCTCTTGAATTGTGTGATTAACCGACTATGTTTGTTATTTAGGTTGCTGCATCTTCCTGTAAAAGTGTTTATAAAAGAATTATGTCTACGATAGAAGAAAGGCTCAATGCTAATGCAAGTAGTGTCAAAGCTGCTTTTAGAGTTCCACTGGTACGTATTTTGATTTTATTATAAATTTGAAATTATAGAGCACAGGATATGGATAATGACGACTTTTTGGACTACCTTACATATGGAATGACTATCCCATTTATATCCGGAATTGAGGACAATGTCTGTCGGGGACTGGAAGCAAAAGCCATCTATGATGATGTTCAGGTTAGCTAACCTAACCTAACTAAGAACCATGATACAAAACCATTTCCTGACAGTCAATATATGCACAATATATGGCTCAAACTGGTGTCAAATGGAAAAATCACTACAAACAAACCCTTATGTCCAACAATCGTAAGTTAATGGCCAGGTTTTGGATTTATTTGTGTGAAATGACTGTAGATAACTTGGTGTCTTGGAAGTACCAGCAATGCACAGAATTGGGCTTATTTTTGGTAGCTGCTAAAAAAGATAATATACGACCGTCCCGACTCAATGTCGAGTAAGTCTTCTTTCTTTCAAGCATTTTGCTCCATGCTGACTTTGATAACCTTGCAGTTATTATAGAAATCAGTGTCAGTATTTATACGGCATTGGAGGTCCCAACGTGAACGAAACTAATACAAAATATGGAGGACTAAACATTGCAGGAACACATATTTTTTTTGTAAATGGGTCCGAGGATTTCTGGAGTAAAGCTTCAAAATTACATTCATCACCTTCTCGTATGTAAACCTCTTCAGCATTCATGTGTTTTAACCCTTACAAGTTGTTTCTAAAACGAACGAACAGAACCGTCGGTCGTATTGAATTGTAAGGGTTGTGGGCATACAGTGGGATTTGGCATGGATGACTGTGATAAACCTGGTGTTAGAGGTATGAATATTAATTTAAAATGAAAATACTAACATGAACATGAACAGATAAGAAAGCTTGCAGTAAACAACTCACTCGACTTCACGGGAAAATCGTTAAGCATGCAATGAAGTGGTTACGCCAAAGAATTAATCACTAGCTGTGATCAATCACCCAATTTTTTAATTTTAGTTTAGAAATCAGATGTATCCCGTCGAGGCCATCTAGAAAGAGTGGAAATCGGCAAATATACGAGTATTTTGTGAGCGCAGTTGTGGGTGTCATAACTAAGACTATAGAAGTTGTTGGAAGATGCATCTTGAAAATCCGGTCGGCCGTGCCATTACGTTCCGCAATTTCCTACGAAAAAAACAGGTTTTCTCATGATGCCCTCGTAGTCCCTTTTTGCCAGTTGTAGGGTCTGCATTTTCTTCTGAAGCTCCGCTTCCAGTTTTGGACCTGGAAATTCGCACAAACGTATTGTAATCGTCTCTATCCAATTCCATGAAATGCTCCAGCACAGAATTTTCATACGCTTTCAAACACAGCGTACCTCTCAAGATATTGCTCTGTAGATCTTGCTTTTCCCTCTCCTTCAAATCCATTGCCTCTTAAATTAATTTCCAGAAGAACATTAGGTCAAAGCTAGTTTCAAATTGTCTCACCTGCAGCTCCCTTCGTCCTCTATGGAGGTCGGATTTCAAGCTATCAACTTGCCGTGCATTGGCTTGTGCACTTGTCAGATAAAATGCAAGCAGAAGATTTTCAAGTACCTGTTGCTGCAAGCACTGTCTTCTGTAGAGTTCTGCAGTGCCTTAAGATTAGGGTTAGGGTTAGGGTAAGGTTAGGTTTAGCATTTCCATCCTGGATTTCGTTTTTCGAGCTTCAACCTCTATTTGCATCGAATCTATGGTCCGCTGTTGCAGAGCACGGTTTTACACTGAAATCATTCGTATGGTCCAAAACTACACGAAGAAGCTGTAGCAAAACGTGAAAAAAAATACGTATACGAATACGTCCTTCTGGAGCCGCCTCTTAGTAATCCATCCATCGTACGAGGTTGATACTTCAGCCAGTATAAAAAAAAACCTAGCAACCCTAAACTCTAAACTCTAAACCAAACACAAAACCTAAACGTCTAAACGCCAAGCCAAAACCCAAAACCCTCAAGAAGCTGTCTGCACGAACCAGTGATCGCACAGTTGATTGGAAGTTCTGCAAGGTTCGGAATGAAGAGCTCTATGCAATCCTCGTTCTTAGTGCAAAATGATTGCGTTTATTATCTTTATGTAAGAATTTTTAATTGATGTATTAATGAACTGGAAAAAAAACCGAACTCCACTCATGGTTAAAACCTGAGAAGTTGGAGACCATTCTAGTGTTGTCGAGAGTGGGACGCTTGTTCTTACTTTCTATGCTTCAATGGAAAAAAATTAGAGTGCGTCGGGGTAGTTTGTACGAAATACGTTTCCGTACCGAATTTCGTGTATGACATTTGTTTAAATTATTTTTCACGCTTCCTTAATCTCCAGTTTTGAGTAAATTTGTAGTTTGTTTAATATGGGAAAACAAAAGAACCATTTGTCTCTTGGAAAATATAGAATTAAATCTATTACGATCCGACAATTATTATCAGTCCTTTGCAGTGCTTTGGCGTTGTCGATGAAAAGTAGTGATCGTGCAAAGACTTGCAAACGTGAGGGATCAATTTCGTGATGAGGGATCCTTCCACACGATCACCGTGGAGGCTGTGAAAAAAAGTTAGATTCTTTGATTTATGCATTGCTTGCTTCGATGGAGGTGCAACTGTTATTCATTTGTGCAAGAAATCCTGGTGCTGGAGGCTGACTACCTTCTGGGATTTAAAGCTTTAGCCATCCAACACCTACTACTAGGAAATGGACGCCCTAGCTCCTTTGCTATCTCACCAGCCTTGTGCTGCAGTGCGAGCTTCCCTACTAGGCATGAAAGCTCATTCTGCAAGCATCTTCTTGGCCGTCTGGTCTAGGTGACTGTCTAGATCTTGCTTATGCGTGGTAACAAGTCCGTTCAGCCAGTTGTGGATGATCTGTAGATGTTAAATCTTCTCAAACCTCAAACTCGACGGCAAAACAAGCATTTTTTATGTCTTGCCCATTTGGAGTCTATGCATGTTTCTTCATTGGCAAGCAAGACCTTCGAAACATCGATCAGAGTTGAACGATGCTTCCTTGTCCTTGGCTTAAATCAGCACGAGGTGAAGTGAGCATCCAAATTTTGTATATGAGATAATTTACAGTTGTACGAGGTACAGAATTCGCAGGACCTTTGGAAGCATAACCACAACGTGACTTTTCCATCTTGGTCGTTCAAACTTCCGCCCGGAAAGAGAACAAATGCAACATAGTGTTTTTTTGTACTGAGGAGTTTATTAGAATGGGTACGATATAGATTGGTCTCTCCCTGTTTTGCGACCGCAAGTAAACTTGTGGTTTCCAACGAGATCGCGCATGTACCTCATTGAAAGATTAACAAATAAAAGCAAGCATTCTGCAGCTATGGAGGTTGCCTTTGCCCGTCCCATGCCTCACATATGTTACTCTTCCAGACAGTACGAGGGGTAACAATCATATTACATACAACAAACTACATAATCAATATACACAATAACAAAGTCATTCAAATCCCCACGGAAAATGTTATCCATCATTCACACCTTCCGTGTCCAGAACAGTGGATCCTTAAGTGGATGGAAGTGTCACTTCATGTAGCCCGTTTCTCATGGATCATGGCACAAAGAACCAGATCCATTGTGAATGGGCGTGGTCATGAGTCTAGGCCCACCTTCTCTGGACCGCAGCTGCCGTTTGTCTCCGTGCGTGGTGCGCTTTCTTTCCCTTTTTCCTTTAGGGTAAAGAGGGTTACGCATGGAAAAGAGCATTCCCACACAAACCCTTGACGTTCGTGTGTGAATGCTTCACGTTTTCTGGGGATGAAAACTGCTCGTAAAGCCCTCGATGCTTTTGCGGCCATTTTCTCTGCAACCCAAGGAAGGAAACATGATAATGTGAGACTTGCTCGCTGTGCCTTGACGCATTCACTTCTTCCCGAAAAAAAAACCCCCTCGCAAACCAGTAGTAGCTGTGTGATTCATTCCCGAAAACTTCAAGAGGTAGTGCAAAGAAATCCTCTTGAAGCCAAGGCAAGAACTCATGACTTATACACTGTTTTAATAAGAATGATGCTTTTCCACTTAGAACTCAGTGCCTATCCAAGCTACCATTCATACATGCATGCTGTGTTATGCATGAATGCTACTCAAGCGTGTCTGAACATGGAACTATGACGGCCCTTCACGGAGCTTGACTCCTTTGTGCATCCATTCGCACAAGCTATAAACCTTGTTTGATCTCGCAATTCATACACCCCGTATATGCCACAGAAATATGCAGCAAATACAGAAGGATAATGAGTGAGATCACATGAGCAATGGCGGCAAAAGCTCGACCAACGACAATGAGGTACGCAAGTCTGGGTCCCTGAACGACCTTTCTCCCTCGACACTGATAACAAAGGGAGCTTCCTCGTTTGATACCTGTGCTCCCATTGCAGACGACTAACTCTTGTTTCCTTGGATGGCGGCAGGTAGGCTACATGGCCTGTAAAAAGAGTGGCTCACTTGGGATGCTCGTCTCAGAGGAACCACCTTTGGAACTCGCGGGCTCTACATGCGACCATAGGGCGACCACGGTGAAGCTATGTATATGATGTTGTTTTCGATTGACTTGAGCTCGGGAATATCTATATGGTGTTGGAGGTCCATGTGAACGAAACTAATACAAAATATGGAGGTCTTAACATTGCTTGTAAAATATTGTAATCAACACATGCATTTCACTCGTTTGTTGGCAGAAACAAATATATTTTTTGTAAATGGGTCTGAAGATTTCTGGAGTAAAGCTTCCATCGAACAGAACCCTCGGTCGTATTGAGTTGTAAGGGTTGTGGGCATACAGTGGGATTTGGCATGGAAGACTGTGATAAACCTGATGCTAGCGGTATGAATATTAATTTAGAATGAAAATACTAATATGAACATGAACAGATAAGAAAGATTGCAGTAAACAGCTCACACGACTTCACAGGAAAATCGTTAAGTCTGCAAAGAAAGTGGTTACGTAATGGAATTTCTTATCTTAACAGAAAGGAAGTTTTTCATTAAATAAACTGTAAAGTTAATTTAGTTTAAATAATTTAATTTGCAGTTGCGACATTTTATAAAGTTGCGACATTTTATAAAGCTTCGAGACATTTTAACGACAGGTGTTAAAATGTCCGGGTAAAGTGTAGCTAACACCTTGTCATCCATTAAGCATTTTCTTTCGAACTAACATTTTAGCACCTCTGTTCAATGTAGCTCCAGCTTCAAACCCACCTGGAAAATTACCGCTATTGCATTCACTAAACTATGAAGAAGATATACGTATGAAATAATAATCAACTTCCACTGTGACTGTGAGTTAATAGGTAGTGAGGTAGTCTTGTGAGCAATTCGGTACAAGATTTAATAAGTGGGGATCTTAACTATAATCATTATAGAAGAAAAGAAAATCCGGAAAATTCTGTTTTTTGAAAAATAAAAAACGGGGAGACATACATAGGTATATGTATATATGCATTCGTTTCGGCTGATTTTATGACGAGGACCAACATCCGTCACAAGGAAAAAAGTCCGGGATTCGATGCTTAGAAGCAACTTCCCAATGGAACGACCGAAGGAGCCATTGTCTCCCAGGTGAGATTTGCTTTACGTATTTAGTTGCTTTGACTTTTTCACTGGCGCTTTTTGGCAGTAGCAGAGCTTGAAAGTTCTAATAACTTATCCTGAATAAAAACAAACATAAGTGTTATTAGCACAAGTTAAGTTGTATAAGTTATTAGCTTATACAAGTTAGCTTGTTAAGTTTTTTTAACTTGCTAACACTGATAAGTTCTTAAACTTAGCCTGAATGCATAGGAAACCACGTTTGCATGAGGCCTTACTCCATCTGGCTTTGTGGTATTGTTGCTTGGCTCTTAGCCGGATGTTGGCCCTCGAATCTACACAAGCAATGGCAGATGAGATGCTTGGAATCTGTGGGTTATTTCACTGCAGAACATCAACTATCTGTTCAACACCGAGCAACACAGCACAGTAAGGAGCATTCAAATTTACTTCGTTTTATCTTCGATAAGTAATGCTTTGATCATCATTGCAACAATCTAGAAGTAAGCGCGGAAATCAGTAAGCGCGGAAATTATCTTGCTCGAGATCTTGTAAGAGCTCAATGAGTCTTGCTTGAGATCTTTCTACTTTTATATAGAATCATTCAAGTTACCTCTCTCTTTTACATGCTCCTACTGTATATCGACAGTGCAACATATTTGGCAATATTTGAGGAGTTGGATGAGCTACGAGAGTGTCAGACGAGACTTCTATCCACCTCCTTTGCGGAATTTTGACGTCGAGGATGAGAACAGTGTTATTGAGGAGAATCTTTATCATAAGCTCGCATAAAGCATCAACATGTGATGTTTGTGCCGTTTAAAAATTAGCAATATATTGTTGTTTTTAAAAAGAATATTGGCAATATTTGCAGGTTTGAGATTCGTGTTATTTGTCAAAAGTATATGTCTTGGTATGAGCATTACCATGAGT
>LDJE01099788.1:0-12675 GCA_001021135.1 Selaginella kraussiana
ATCTAAATATTTGACAAATTTTCTTATATATCGTCAAATTTGGGCCAAGAAAGCATGGACAAAAAGTTAATATTTTCCTGACCAGATTTTAAACAGGAGGCTCTAGTTCTAAAGTGGCGAATGTCAGTGACGAAAGAAAAGGGATGATGCGTGGGCGCCTGAGAAAAAGAAACAAAAAAACAACGGGAAACGCCCCGGCCCATATTTTGCTTTGTGTCTCTGTCTGCATACAACGTTTAGAAAAACCATCACACATCCCTTGATCACTGTGGCCACCAATTTTGCGAGGCACATTCTTTCAGGAGTGGATAGGTGATGATCAAACATTTGTGGTCAACCAGAGCTCGTACTCTCATGTGAGATGGATGGATACATTCAGCCTGAAGCTACGACGTCTAACGTTGAGAAATAAATACCGTGGTTTTCAAAGGAGGAGGAAGCACATGATGGCTGCCGCCGTTGCAGCTACTACTGATGGTTGCATCGTTTCTGGGGACGAATTTCCATAGTAATACCCGTGTTGGACTTTGATATACGCGGTGATGGTATCGTGACCATGGACGGGTATGAATGGGATGTTCTGGACCGGAACGAGATCGTGGTACTGGTAACACGAGGTGGTGGGGATGTCGTAGACTACGGCGGAGCAGGAGCAGTCGCGAGTGCACGAATCCAAGCACTGGTCCGAGCTGCAATACGTCGGCGGCTTTGAAACGTTGAAGTACATCACGTAAGCGATGTGAAGATAAGTGAAGCTCGCACCCGACTGGAAAATGCACGAATAGTTGTGATCCCACTTGCCTTGATCTTGGTCCGTGAGTTGCTGCTGCTGCTGCTCCTCCTTAGTTGTCGATGTTGCTTCCGTTGCTGCTGCTAGAATGCAAGATTTGCAGCTCAAAAGCAGCAGCAGGAGGAGAAATCGAGACAGGCGATGCATTTCTTGCTTGGAAATGCCCTCTTTCTTGACACTACAGATCTGACTGTATGAATGCGCTGAAGGAAGGTGTGAAAATGGAGGAAGAACAGAGTGAAGAACGGTCTATAGAGTTAGGAATGCGACTTGGTGGATCACTACTACTACTACTACTACCTGGCTCTTCAATGACATGACATGAGCGTGTGTACAAGAAAACACTTAACCCAATCTACGGTTGATTAATACTCATTAAAGACTCACTTACAAAAATCATATCTATCCAACGTGGGGTTTAACGGGGTCTTCACGTAACCCTTGGCGTAACCCCCAGCTTGATCTGTAAGAAATTTTGCATACGAACGGGTATTAATACATTCAATGGAGATATACGTACAGTATTCCGGCATATTAAAAGCTAGATGTAGCCGTCCGCAGTTGAGCCTAGTTGGTACTCGTGACTTTGGAGTGTTTGTTTTGCCCTTTTTTTTTGGTTGATATTGATCAATACATCTGCATTGGTTCCAGATCAACTTGGATGCACCGACCAACCCAACCGCAGTCGAACCTCCCAATAAGTGTACTCGCTGCAAGTCCCCTTCCCAGTTCTTTTGTCACAAGTATGAACGAAGAACACACATCCGCAGCAGCAGCAAGTTCATCACGACTTGGAAATCGGCCCTTACGAACTAAGAACACACATCAGCTCATCACCAAGTCGAAAGATGTTTGCACTTACCAGGGTTTGATTCATTGGAAGATGGAGGACACTGCTTAGTCAGCCATGCCGGCTTTCATAGTTCCGTGCAAATGAGGCTTTGTGACGTCTAAATAGTACCAAAGTTGGTACAAGGGATACACAAGTATACATAAGAATGGGCCCCCAAAAATCTCCAGAAATTGCTTGCTCAGGTATAGATGATGTTAAACAAGAACAACAATCTGTTGGGTCCACATGTTCAGACGAAGAATCATCCGAGATCATCCTTGATCTCTCATTTATAACAAAAAATCTCTGAGATTATCTGCAACAACTAGACTATCACTCTGGAAGTGGAGATCTCTGCCAACTGTAGAGGGCTCCACGATAAAATGGAGAGGCCCACTCAATAAAATATAAATTCTACGTATTTACACAGAGTAAAAAACTAAAGGCTTTCCAATATGGGAATTCAAGTCAGTCTTAGAAAGTAAAATAACCGCCTTCAAAATCTCCCCCAGCCACAAGACCCCGAGTGTCTCTACTAGAAAATCCCCAAAGCTAAAGAAACAACCCTTCTACCATCACCCTTGTGGCGGGAGACAAAAGCAAGAAAATGAAAAAAAAGTAAACGGAAAATGACGTGGAAATACATCCCCCAAAAGCAAGCTGCTGCTATGGAGTCTTGCCAGTGCTCCAAAAGAATGTACACAAACCTTCCTGAAACTGAAACCATCTCCCCCCCAACTCCCTCCCTTCATTCCCCATTCTTCACATGTAGACGGGGTGAACGTCGTTGTGGCCAAAGTTAACGCCGCAGCCAGGGCACTTCCTATGCCTAAGCTCCAAGTTACGTTGAATGCACGGGTTACAAAACAGATGGTAGCACTTTGTGATGACCACCTGCGAGCGACCAAAGACCAAATCAATGCCGCAATGAATTAGGGTTCCCACGAGTACTCACCTCCTTCTGTCGTTCGTGACAGACACCACATTTCAATGTTGTCCTGTACTGGCTTATTTCCTCCTGAAGCTTCTCTACGATAGTTCCTCCGTCCATGCGTGCGGCCTTTGAGTTCAAGACTGCAAGCTCCTCCTCCAGGCGCTTCTTCTCGAAGCTGATGGAATCGAATGATATTAGGGTTTAGGGCTTGAGGTTTAGGGTTTAGGTCTTACCGTTCCTTCTCCAGCTCCGCTTGGATCTGCAACGCCCTGGAGCCCCGTTCTTGGACCTGCTTCTCCGTGGCGTCCAATGCCGACTTCAAAACGGAGTTTTCCCTCTCGCCCTCCGCCATTTTCCTCTTCACGATCTCCAACGCCGAGGAGGCATGCCGGCTCTCCTCGCCTGCCTTGGCCAGTTGATCGAAGTAGGATCGTAGCTGCACAAAGCCAACCACGTTAGCATGGGCGTTCTTCAATACACCCACTCCAAAACCTAACCTGATCTTCCAGACGGGACGTCCTCTGCTTTTGCACATCTGCGGCGGCAGCTGCAAGCTGCATCCTCTCCAAGATCATCTCCTTTTCACTGGCGAGAGCCGCTTGCATCTGCTTCGTCTTCAAACCATCTGCTACAAGCTGCATGTACATGAAACGACGGCGTCAGAGAACACTTCAACCCCAAACCCGAAAGCCTAAACCTAAACCCTAAAGCCGGGGTTACCTTAGTGTTATAGTCGTCCCTCTCTGATATTTGTTGCAGCAGCCTCTGGTTCTGAGTTTGCATGTCCTCGTACGCTTGTCCGATGGTCTATTCGAGCAAAATTATCAGAGAAAGACGTACATGCAAACACACATACCTCGATCTCGGCAATGTAAGCGTCGCCTTCCTCGTTCTTGGCTTTGATAGTCTCAAGCAGCTCCAGCTTTTCCCTGAAACCACACGAAAATCAAGTTGCAACGCGAAAGTATTAGGTCACAAACCTCGTAGAAGCGTCGAGATTCCGTTGGATCTCCGCAATTTCGGCCTCGGCTGTGGCGAGCCTCTGCTGGCAGGCAGATTCGGCTTCAATTGCAGCCTTGACGCGCAGCTCCAGATTATGCTCGTCCAGCGCTTCCTTGAGACGTTGCACCTGAGCGAGAGCTCTGGCCTCGGATTTTTGCAAGTCCATGATGTCCTTGGGGTCTTCGGAGCTCCTCTCATACATGTCCATGATGAGAGTTAGCTCTTGCTCAGTGATTTTCAGCTTCCGAATCTGTGGACAAACAACAACACCGTATAAAATACGATACTAAAAGACAAGCCAAATACCTCTTCTTTCTGAGCAGCAGACTCCCCAGATTGATCAAGAAGCTTCTTTGAAAGATTCTTATTCTCCAACTCCTACAGTAAACATATGGTTAAAAACTGCAGAGTATCCTCAATAATAATTACCTTCCGCTCAAGAACAGCAGCTAATGTATGGATCTCAGCCCGAAGGTTGCAGACTTCGTGGGCGGCCTCCCTGAATTTGTTCAGCTGTGTCTGCATCATCCCCATTTCTTTGTGGAGAGTGCTGATCATCAGCCTGTGCTCAGCAACAGTATCCCTCCTCCCTGAGAAAGAAAAAAAAACGCTATTGAACGTACAAAAATACGACCGAACATACCAGAGAGTTTCTCCAGCTCTTCAAGCCTCAACTGCAAGTCGTCTCGATCCGCAATGCATTGTTCGAGGCGGCCCTCCAGCTCGCTGCTCCTCGACTCCGCCACCGCAGCCGCGCGCCGTGCGTTCTCTCCAGCTTCGGCTTTGAGACCGACTTCTTTCTCATGCCGATAAGCATTATCTCGCTCAGCCTACAGCAGAGTTCTGGCACTTCAACACACTGGAAAATGGATGGCAGTCGGAATGACTTCTTATGTAACTAGACAAAAGAGACACCTCACCTGCAATCTATCGATTTGCAGCTGACACTTCTCCACTTCGGCCTTGTAGAACTTGGATTGCTCCTGAAGCAGCATATACGCCCGTGAAGTCACCACCTTCGACTCCTCCGCGTGCGAGTCTTGAAGGCGTTGCACCTGCTCCGAAAGCCGCAACTTCACTTCGTGGGCTTCCTTGAGCTCAGCAAGTCTTTGAGCCGCCAGAACCTAAAAAAAATTAAATTGAATTATATATATCAATAAAACCCGAAAGAAAACAATTACTTACCTTTGCATCTTCCAAAGAAGACTCCAGTTGTCTTATCTCCTTGGACGACATACCTCGTTCTCCATGCTCTCGGGAGGGAGCGGAAATGGGAGGTGTGCCGCCTATCGTCACGTCTTTCTGGCTCCGTATTGCGGCCAGCTTCCGCCTGGTGGTTTCCAACTCGGCCAGGCTTTCATCCAATTCGCCTGTATCATCATCATCATAGCGTCAACACAGCGTCAAAACAAAGACCATTTAATACCTGTTAAACGCGAGATTTCGGCCTTGTCTTTGCACCGAGCGTCCTCAAGGGCCCTCATCTCCGAAGCGATCGTCCTGTGCTTCAAATGAAGGGCGTTCATCTCTGCCCTCAAGCCCACGATCTCGCCTCTCGCATCGTCGACGGCCTTTGCAAGTAGGTGCCCGGCTTCTACAAAACACAAAATTTTGAATTACAAAATTCAATTGGTAATTCTACTAACTAACCTTCTGAAGAGAGCTGGCTCTTCAACTGGGAAGTCAGCTCATCGTTCTTCGCCCGTTGCATGTCGATGTTCTGAACAAGGCACTTCATCGCCTTGAGCGTCGACGCTTTCCGGCTGGCAAGGGCCTCCCCAAGAGAGCTATTCTCAGTGGCACCACTGTGCAAGAGGCGCTGGAGGAACGTCTCTTCCGGCGACGCTAAGGCGTTGGGGGTTTCACCTGTAGCTAAACGCATCAAATGTAAGCCCCAAACCGAATATACGCTTACTATACGTACCATTGGCTGCGGCAGGCTCTGAAGACGACTCTGACGACGACTCCAGAACCTTCAGGTCGACGCTTGTACCAGGTTGAGCGCGTACGGCCAGAAGCTCAATATCGTCAACCAGCTGTACGTAAGAAAAGCAAAGGGGTTACCGGGTTACTACGAGGGTTACCATCGACGTACCTCATTCCAGCACCGGTTAACCGCGATGAGGGTCTCGTCGAAGGAGGCCTGCCGCGACTTCAGCCGGTCGAACTTTTCCTGGAGGTCGTGGATCTCCGTTCTTTGTACTTCCAGCTGCTGCGACAGCTTCTGGTTCTGGTAGTGGAGCATGGTAGCGTCCACCTGAGAAATACAAAGACCATAAGCAAAAAAGGACCCTGAGATGTACAAATACAGCCCCAAATGCTCAACATACGACGAAATACGACCTGAAATCTCATGGAAACAAGACCCCGAGATGCAGAAACGCCTCCACAAGGCCACAAAATGTGAAATACCCTCTTGGAGAATGGCATCTAAAGCTACCGAAATGACCCCTAGGCCCAAAAATTACCCTCTAAAACGCAAAAATCGATGGAAAATGCCTTGCTGAGGCCCTGAGATGCAATATGGCCGCTATGAGATCCGAAATTGCCCTCAAAAGGCAGAAACCAGTGGGAAATGCAGTGCTTAAGGGTCCTGAGATGCAAAAATGCGTGAAAATGCCGCATGGAATGCTCCAAAATGCCCCGCAGACCGGCAACGGCAAATACCTTCTTGTCCTCTGCAATAGGCGCCATGAAATGCTGTTTTTTGATGGGAGGAGACAACGACGACTGCAATGGCCTCCGCTTGCGGTCGAGCTCCTCTGTACTTCCCATTCGCAGCGAACTCTACCTTCTCGCAGCGGCGGTGAACGATTCAGGGCGCTCCTCCATCGCTCATGGGCTGCTCCTCGCTCTCTGAAGATAGACTTTTTTTTTCCAATTCACCCTAACCTAATTATGTCATAGCGGCCATGGCGTCCCGAAAACCCTAAGAACCCTAAATTTTCCGGGCGAGGAAGATGACGACGCTTGTGGAGACTGGCGAGGAGGATCCCGCTGTTGCGGTCGCGCGCTTCACCGCTGAGCTCGCATGGGCTCCTGCTGGGCCTGAGGTATGTCACGACGGTAGCTTAGTTCAGTTCACCACAGCCACTGGAATATTCCGCGCATTTGCATATATACGATGTGCCAGTACCGACTATTGTTCATGTTCAAGCCACAGCCAGTAGAATATTCGGCGCATGTTGAGCCAGTTTGTAACACCTACTACATTATTAGGTTATAGTTAAAAGCTTCGTAATAGTTTTAGAATTTCATTTAATCTTGTGGGATTGCAGCTTCAGCAGGAAAATTCTGCCAACATTGTCGACGTAGCGAGCGGGTACCTTGCCGATAGGCGATGGCCTGAGCTGGCCTCGCTGCTTCTCACCTCATCCGAAATGGTATTAACCAACGCATCTGAAAAAGGTTCGTTTTTCCTCATCGAAAACCCTAATTTTCCAGCACTTCCAACATGAGCAGATTCAGAATGCGTCTTCACCGTCATTTCGAACCTCGTTGCGAAGGCGGAGGTCGAGAGCCCCGAGAACGCACTCTTGATGGCCGAGGAGATCGCCGGCAAGGTTACAGCCAACACCGCGGACAAGCCCGCTCTTCGTCTCAGAATGTAAGAACAATCGCTTGAGTTTTTCGTTGCAATGATCGATTTCTGATCGATTTCGGCAGCTTGTTCAATCTCTACAACGTCCTCGAAATGCCCTACGGACGCTTCGTGATCTACAAGCGAGCACTCGACTTCGCAGCCACTGCCAAGGTCACGGAACTCATAACCCCGACGTTCAAGCGCATGGACTCGTACCTCAACGAGTGGTCCATTGGTCCTTCCGAGAAGCGGAAGCTGTACCTCGCGGTGACGAATATCCTCAAGGACGGTAGAAGGTATTTAGGGTTAGGGTTTAGGGTTTACACTTACAGTTGGTTAGCAGTTCCAAGGACTCGTTCAACTTTCTCCTCAAGTATTTGCTGACTTTCGACAATGAGGACGCTCAGACCCTCGAGGAGGCCTTGGGAGAAGCGAAACGGGCCGCTGTCGAGTTCATCAAGTCGCCGGATATGTTCCATGTAAGTCCTCGCTGCCGATTTTTTGCAGTTTTTTCAACTCGCAACTTGCAGTCGGATCTTCTTGAGATGAGCGCCATCCGTCAGCTCGAGACCAAATGCGCTCCGCTGTACCGTCTTCTAGAGATCTTCCTGACGTCCAGGCTCGACGCATACTTGGAATTCCAGGCCGCGAACCCGCAGGTCCTCAAGGACTACGGTACGTCGTGCTCCTCGTGGTTAACCGCGTGGTATAACCATGGTAACGGTGGTTACAGGACTGGTCCACGAGGATTGCATTGCGAAGATGCGGCTGATGTCGCTGGCTGGTCTTGCGTCGAGAGCGACTGGCGGCGAAATATCATATTCGACGATCAAAGAGGCGCTTAAAGTAAGTGCAACTATGAAGATTCCAATGGACAAAATGGCCCGTCGTTGTTATTGGTATAGGTTGGCGACGACGAAGTTGAGTACTGGATAGTGAAGGGCATCGCCTCGAAGATGCTGGATGGCAAAATGGATCAGATGAATGAGATGGTAGTCATCAGGTAAGAAACCCTAGTTTAATCAATCGTATAGTTAAGGATAAATTGTAGATAAGCACGTAGTTTGAAGTGACTAAGTTTGACACGCAGTCGCTCCACATCGAGAGTGTTTGGATCATCGGAGTGGCGGGAGCTACGTGCGAAGGTTGCCGTCTGGAAGGTGAGGTGTTAGTTTTTATCACTTTGGGGGCATGCTGATGTGAGTTCTCGTGTCTTTATCATACGTAATAGGAAAACATGCTCAATGTTACGAGGACCATTGAGACCGCCAAATCGCACAATGGTGTTCCCGTGGCCCTCCAGGCTGTTCATTAGATGAGATTTTGGGGAAAATCATAAAAATTGAAATTTTGGTGATCAGTTAACTTGAGTTTGTATTGTTTGTCCGTATTTTCGGGACGTTGGGGTCGGGGGTCGGTGATTCCCCGCAATGTCTCTCTCTCACAAATCAATTGGTGAATTGGGCTCCACGGGCCCTTTGCCACTAGTAGATGAAATTCCCTCTGGACTGTTTTGCATGTGAAGCCAAACCCGCGGGCCTGGTGTGTTTGTCTTGCAACGCATTGCCATTTCTAGTTCCGTTTTGGAAACGGGGTAAGTTCCAGTGGTCAAAGGGGAAACGTTACTTGGAAATGCGGTAAAGGGGAAGTTTCCTATGGGGAATGCGTTCAAGGGGGAAGTGATTGTGCACGGGGGAAGGAAAGCGAAAAACCCCCGCCTTGCGTGCTGCCGTCAAATATGTAGTGCCTCTTGCAGCGGATCCGCGAAGTTCGGAAGCGCAGGCACAAAGCAACTCTCACAACGCAACTGAAACTGGAAGTTTGGAAGAAACAAAGCAACGGCAAATGCAGGCCCTTCTGGAAGTATTGTGTTTCATTCCATTTGTGACTTGTTTACAATGGGGGAGGTTTCTCTGTACATTGCTCTCTGAGAGCATCCATGTCCTGAACGTTACACAAATTTCTTTCTTTGTTTTCCCTCTGTACAATCCATCCAACCTATCTATTTCAATTTTGTCAAATCTGCACCTTGCAGTTGCCTGCTAGAAAGCGTATAACTGATCCAGTTCCAGCGGAGGTGGATCGGCCAGAAATCTGCTGAAGATGAGCTCGTTCAGACCGTCCTGTTGTTGTGTAATGCTCCCAACTTGTTGGAGATGCTGCTGTTGTTGGTGGTGTTGGTGGTGGTGTTGAGGTGTTTCGTACGAAAGACAGTCCAATGTGGTAGCATCCACGATGTAAGGCTCCGTCTTGCATGCCTTGAGCTTCGAGGAACTCGAGAAGCACGATGGACTGTTGACCTTGAGGGGAGGGAGTAGCTCCGGCTCTAGAAACTTTGCCAGCTCCATTCCAGAGTATGATGAAACCATAGACCCTGAATTCCAGTTGAAGCAACCCAAGTTGCCACCTTGATCAAACTCGTAAGAAGATGGCTCTTGTGGGTGCTGCCGCTGTTGTTGATGGTGGTGGTGTTGATGAGGCTTGAACTCCATAGAAGCCGATCCTCCATCGGACTCGTGACCATCATCGACCAGTTTCTTGCCAATGAGAGCCCTCTTTTGAAAGATACGACATACCACCCACTCTTCCTGTAAAACCATAGAAACGTGAGAAAAAATAATCCCAAATGAAGGGACTAGTAGCTGCTGACCTTGGTAGAAGTGGATCCATAGAGATAAGCAGCCTTGCCGTCGAGACGGTATTCATGCATAACCCAGTTGGTCTTCTCACCTCGAGGAGCTCTACCTCTGTAGAAAACTAGCGTTTTCTTCATGCCCACCAAATGAGAGGACGCCTTGATATCTCTGTCTTTGCCGGTCGCCTTCCAGTACCCTGCCTCCGTTGCACGGTTGGTACGCATTCCCGTTGGGTACTTGCGGTCCCTCAAGCTGAAAAAGTACCACTCTTTTTCCCCCATGTTTGCCTTGTCTGAAGAAAAATGTAGAATTTTGTAGTTAATATCTCAAGACCTTTCAACCGGTAACGATTTTTGCTTACCCGGTAAGTCCCATGGCTCGTACTTGTTGAGATCTATCTCGGCAATTGCATGGGCACAGAACTTGCTGTTGACAACCTTCTTCATGAGGTAAAACGTAATGAGCTCATCGTCCGTGGGGTGGAACCTGAATCCAGGGGGCAACCATATGCCTTGAGAATTGTTGTTGTTGTTTCCACCGCCTCTTCGATCTTCCTTCATGCTGATCACGGGCATAGCTATATTCCACCAGGGGAGAAATTAAGATGAAACAAAGACAAAGCAAGAAAAAGAAAAACAATTTGTGGATGATGCTCTCAGTCCTCCTGTAGCTCGCAGCTGTTCTGGTGTAGCCAATCCGAAGGCCCAAGGGAGAAATTCCACTGTTACTGCTTGCCTCTCTTGATCACCTCGGGAAATGTGAAGCTTTTTTCTCCTCTCTTCAATGATCGACCAAAATCCAAAAGAGTGGTAGCAAGCAATTCTCTAGTCCGGAAATGTGTGCCTCAAGATGAAAGACTGTTTGCTTGCAGCTTGTTCCTTCGGGAATAAACCTTAAAAGTTTGCGCGTGTGAGAGAATGAGAACTAGTCCTCTTAAGACTCTTTATAAGAAGGTTACAGGAAATGAGACCGCTAAATTACCAGCGCTATATTTTCCGTAAAATTCCCGAATAAAAACACAATCATTCTTGGAAAGCCAGTAACGTCAAATGTGTCAAAATGGTGACTCTAATGTACAGCAAAAGTGCTGTGTGAACACCGAAAGCGGGATAAACAAATAGAAGAAAAGATTGATTGGTCCCTAATTCATGGCGTGGGCGGCGGGAGTGCAAGGCCCAGCTCCGACGTTCAAGGCTCGTATTAGCTTGTCGGAAAACGGATATACATACAGTTAAATGGTTAATGAAATTTGTACAAACAATTTTTAATATACAAAGCCTCCGAGCCTCTGGGTGTGTCCAGAAGCGGCGAGCATTTTGTCTTCGAGACGCACGATGCAACGGGGCCCAGTGATCTTAGCTTAGCAACTCAGCAAACGGGTTCTGTTCTCCAACTTTGCTGGCACCGCTTGGATACTTCCACGCCGCAAACTCAGGGCCAAACAACACTCCTATGCGCCAACTTGCGTCACGACTAGAAGAGGCATTGCCACTGCTTTTGTGGGCGGACCTTGTGTACTTGGAACCTCAAACGGGGGTATACATCAACGGTACGACCTCCCTGGCATACGTCAAGTTGTCTAAAGTACGAGGAGCAATAACTACAGCGTAAGACTTAGCAAAAATTAAAAAATCAAACACTGATTATTGATTACCGTAACCCGAATACATCTACTTTGACCAATACTACAGTCCCTTTAATTACGTTTTTTGTTTGATGTATAACTACAGCTTCAAACAGCGTAAGAATTAGCAATAAAACATAAAACATTGGTTATTGATTAGACAACGACAGGCCATCGTGCTACAAAGAACAATTAGACAACAGTGTAGTTGGTTTTAAAAACACAATTAGACAAGTCAACTTGCTTATAAAGGGTCCACGAAAGACATTGAACCCCAAACTCTGTATGCGTACTGCGTTGGGTTAAGTCAAAGGTGTGCGAGCGAGTTGGCCAGCTTTGTTAGGCAATGTCAATGTTACAATGCCTTACAGTTCCACACAAACTCTTCGATCTTTGGTGTGTGTCATCGTCTTTATCTGAAGAGTCAAGACACAAGCAGGGAAATGGGAGCGCTCGCATCGCAGCATCAAACGCACGACAGTGGTGGAGAAGGTCGCACAAAGTACAAGAAATTATTTGAAAGAGATATAACAGTGCCAAAAGATGATGATCGCCAGAAAACAATACGAGTTCGCAAAGAACAACATGGCTGGATCCCAGAAATTCCAAAAATGACACGCAGAAGCATCTAGCCACGTGATGGAGAGCTGATGAGAGCCGGAAGGATCATATCACATTTCTCATCACCTTCTTGATTTAATACAAGTATCACTCTTAGTTAGATATCTATCCAACTCGTGACAAACAGTACCTATGGTGAATTTTTCTAGACATCCTCTTCAAATTCTGTGTATTCACTAAAATACAAGGAAAAGTCAACTTAGGAAAGCTCGTGAGATTTGTGAAGAGTCGTCTTGTTGATAAGAAGAACATTGCATTCAGACCTGAGGCAGAAGAACCATGTGATCAGAGAGATGCTTTGCAGTATCTCACCAATATTGACTCAGGCTCCAAGTGGTCCAAAGACAAAAACAACTCTAAATGGCGTCCTTTGTACCAATTGTTCATATCCCTTTCCCATCTTCCACCACACCGTTATGTGGGTCATTTGCTTACATATGCATTTCTTCAAACGATGACGAAAGAAACCACGTGGTACTGATCTGACTGCAAATTACCATCCACCGCCTATACGCATGGTGTTATACTTGAGGTGGACTTTGAGGGGACACGTTTGAATCTGTTTAATGAGTTATTGCAATACCAAATATTTTTCTCCAATAGAACGTTCTATTCTTAAGGGGTTTTAATGATGTTTTTTCAGTACCAAAATG
>LDJE01099837.1:0-14591 GCA_001021135.1 Selaginella kraussiana
TGTTGTTATATTCATTTCAGGAGTATTAGGGAGATACATGAACTATATGAAATAAGAAAAGACTATGCCTAGCGACTTTTTTGTGTTTTTGTAAGTTTAGTTTCGCCTCTGGACCTGAGGGTCTTAACGGTCGTGAATAAAACTCATTAATTCATTATATTGAAGATTAATTGAAGCGGAGTGTTTAGACACAATCTTGGTGTTTAAAAGTTTTTAGGTGTTCGCGCAAATTTCAGCAGAGCTTCCCTAAAGGCATTGGCAGCGAGAGGTGAACTGAGCACCATTGGGTCTTCTCCTCTCCCTGGCAATGGCTTCCTTCACAGCCGGCACCTTGGATTGCACCTTGTTCCATATCATAGACACGGCTCCGTCTCGAAAGGCTGGACTTTTGCCATCCGGGAAGCCACTATCATACTCGAAACGACGCTGCACGCTTGAAAGCATTCGCCGCATTTTCGCCCTGTTCCCCTTGCTCATGTTCCTCAGACGATTCATCAATACCTTCGGCTGCAAGGCGTCGCTCACCGAGACGAAGACGGCAAACTGCGAGTAGTCGAGCTCCCCCTCGAACGGAAGCTCCACAGAATCGCTCACCACGACGGGAATACACAGGCTCGCTACTGCATCGAAGAGGCGGCACGACGTTGGTGTGTCTCCTGCTGGATCAAGGCAGAACTCGGCGCTCCGCATGCCCTGAATCGCCTCAAGCTGGCCTGTTTTGTTTGGAAAGCCTTCTTCAAGCACCACTCCAGCCTCGCCTTCGAGTATTTCAAAGAGTTTGTCACGAACAAGACCGGTCTGGAAACAAGAACGGTGAATTCCAATGAACCCTAAACCCTAAAAGGGCGTGCTTTACCCGGTGCCGATGCCTTGCTCCTTTGAAGTATAAAAGAGTGCTTCTAGGTTTGTCTTCGGAGAGTGGAAGCGTTGGAAGCAAGTGACTGTACGGGACGATCACGTCCTTGATCAGCGACACCTGAGAATGTTGGACGATGGCACCACCCCTCTGCTTTGCATCCTCCATATACCAGCCTCCGAAATCCACCACCAAAAGAATGCCGTGTGCAAGCTCCTCTCGGACATGCCACATTGACATAGGATCTGAAAGCACTCAAACACTTCAGCCTTAAACCCTAACCTAAGCCAGCCCTAAACCTACATCCCTTAGCCCTAACCCTAAAGCAAAAAACGTAGTACCTGTGAGGACGAAGACGTGATCCCTTCCACCAGAGTACCGCCATTCCGAGGTGTTCTTCACGATTTCCATCACAGTCCGCTGCCGAACGTAGTCCTCGTTGCTGGATCGTGGATACCTAAAATCCCCTCGGGACTTCCCGAGCTGTATCTCGGCGCTGAGCGCGGCGAAGAAGGGCACAAACACGACGTCTGCCACGGACGGATCGTTAACCCTCGTTACCACCGGGTTGCTGCTGAGCAGATCTCCCAAGAGCCAGTACTCGGCACTGTACTGCTTCCAAGCGGGGTTATCCGGGTACGACCCGTCGGTGCTACCACCAGCGTCCAGTAGCCCGTAGTTGAACTCTCGAGGAAGATCAACCACGAAAACCCTCAGAGGCTGCTGGATCTCCACCAGATGCTCATCCTGTTGCCTGTTCCTCAATGGCAGCGGCCAAAAGACGAGATGAAACGCCACCACAGCTATGAGCAAGACGAGCACCACTACGTACTTCTTTGCTGCTGATGCTTCGATCACAGACATCGTCGCAAAAATGCTCAGAAACGGCGATTTTCGTAGGGTTTAGGGCCGAAAGGTTTCCGCTGCTGGCCTGCGGCGTATTCGTACGAAGCACCCTGGTTGAAGGTGTAACCACGCTCGTACGTAGTGTAACCCTCGGGGATCTGCAAGAACTCTTCCCTCTGTCGGGCCTGTTTAACGGTGAGATCCGTCAACCTCTGCTGGTACCGCTCATGGATACTGCGTAGACTCTACCATGGTAACCGATGGTAAGACCATGGTAAGGACATCAGAACGTACCTCATGATGTCTCGAGAGCTCCCGATCTTCCTCAGCAGTCTGCTCCTTCCTCAGCTCCACAGCTTCTTGCACGAAAGCTCGTTCGAGCTCTTCAAGCGTCTCTGGCAAATGCTCGTACCGTCCGAAGTCGGGTAGTACCGCACGCCGTCCGACTGCGAAACAGCCCGATATCAACAACCCGAGATGAATAAAAACCCAAAGAGTTCAGACCTAAACGATGCTCGTATTCCGAGCCGAGAACACTTGAACTCGGGCTCCTGAACGGGTTCCTCGACTTCCAGTCGTCCTCGACTTGTGTAACTAGCTTCTTCACGATGGCAACGGCCTTGTTTACGGTTGCCCGATCGGGTCCAGAGACTCGGACGAAAAACGCACCCGGATCACCGCCGGACCGGTTATCCTCGAGTCTGAGCCGACATCCGGTGTCTTTCTCGAGTCCCTGGATGACGCTGCCGCCGGTTCCGATCAGCCGAGGCTTCAAACGCTTGTCGTTCAGAGGCAGTCGGTGTACAACTTCACCAGACTTCCGATTACCACCGAGTGTAGTCGGGCATCCCTGTATAGATATACATTGAGTTAAGATAAAACATTAAAAAACATAATTACAATGCATACTAACGAATAAGTAAAGAATAAAATAATTAACAACTTCTTAAGTAAATGTTTGGGAACCCCTCCACCTCACAGATGCTCAGATACGAAGCTACACATAGCTTAATTCTAAAAATTCCGTCTTTAGGGAATCCGCACCTACAAACAACTTATGATCCACAAAGCATTCAACATATCCTAAGACACCCCAATATTCGATTTTTGGAGGAAACAATATGAAGCAAATACGCAGTTTTGAATACATACATACATACACACACCTGAGCAAAGTGACCAGCCTCACCACAGAGCTTACAATGAAGCTCCTCTTCCTTTCTACGCTTCCAGTTTCTCTCAATGGCCTTGGCCTTGGCTTCCCAGACCTTGGCCTCTCTACTAGTGAAGTCAGTGGGCACTGCATTGGGGTCCCGAGGAGCCTCTTCCTCCTCTTCATCGTCCCTGTCAGCAATTGGCCTCTTTGGGGCGTCCCTTCTAGAACTGGAAGTTGGCCCTGTGTATTTCTTCCCGTATACCTCATTAAACCACTCCTCATCCCTCTCTGGATCATCCTCTGCCATCTCAAACTATGCCGCTCTCTTTCCTTTTGCCTTTACAGAAATGCACGCATGCATGCACGCACGCACGCACCTTTTAAAGAACTCCCTCCGCGCTCCCAACCCTAAAATTTAGGGTTCTTCAATTACACACGATCCTCTAAGAACCCTAAATGCAAAGCCCTAACCATCTTTTGGTACAATACAATACAATCCCATTTTATTATCATAGTTAGAGAAAAAAATCAAAATTCA
The DNA here is from genome assembly GCA_001021135.1 of Selaginella kraussiana. NCBI lineage: Eukaryota > Viridiplantae > Streptophyta > Lycopodiopsida > Selaginellales > Selaginellaceae > Selaginella > Selaginella kraussiana. The sequence continues at coordinate 3,397 of LDJE01099837.1, forward strand.
TCATCAGTAAATTTTTTCTGCTTACATCAGGTACACAAAAGCAGCATCTACTGCTGCTGGTGTTGAAGTTGCGGCAACTGTGGCGGGTTTTCCACATGGTCGTAGTGAAGGACGAAGTTCTCCTGAAGTAACATCAATGCACGGTATGAGTTCTTCCAGTTGCAAACCCTAGTAAACCCTAGTGCCTACCTTTCGAACCGTCTCCCATGTATTGTGATCGAAAAAGATGAACGCTCCTCGCTCAAATGCCGCCGTTTTCACCGACGTATCAACGCTGGCCCTCTGGAACCACATCTGCTTCTCCTTGTGGTAGGACCATTGCCTGTTGCACCTGCAACCATCGAATACCACGGTTAACCAACGCAGAAACCCCCCAAAAATCGAAGACATTTACAGTTCGGCCGCAGCGTAGATTTGAGCCTCGTCGTTTGGCATGCTGCAAAAACACAAAAAAATCGTAAGAACAAAACACCAAAACAATGTGGTTTGGTACCTGTAGAAGATGTAGAACAGCGTCTCTTGTGGGAACTTCTTGAAGTACGCGGGCTGCAACTTCAAAAACCCCAAAAATCAGCACCATCGTCGTTATCATGGTTACCGACGGTAACGTACCTGCAACCTCGAAGCTGTTTGGACGTAGCACTGCGGCAGAGTGAACTCGGGCTCCCCCTTGACCGGGGCATCGGCCCACGGGGAGGCGAACGTCTTGTAGAGGTTTTCCCGCGAGTTTAAGTTCAGTCCTAAGGTCGTTAAGTCAGTGCCGAGCGCCAGTGTGGTCAAGTCCTGATCAGTCATTCGTATTACGCTGAGCAACCCTAGCAGGCCGAAGCGGTCCGTGTCTTGCATTCGGAGTCCGAGATCCCCCCTCGAAGGTTGGCCCAATGACGGCATCTGTTGTTGGGGCGCGGAACCCAACCTGAAACTCGGCTGCTGTTGATGATGCTCGTATTGGTGTAGCAGCTCGTAGTTCATGCTCGACCCCATTATCGCCGGATTCCCGGACCGCAAACTCCCGAGGGTCATTTGAGACCCGGCTGGCTGGCTCGAGGAATGCATCTGCAGGACCGTAGAGTAGACCGAGTTCCCGCCTGAAGACAAGCCGAACAAGTTAGAATTAGGTTTAATAAGTTTAGGGTTAAGGCTAGGTTTAGGGTTTGAAGATGAAGTCACCTTTGAAGCCCGGCAGAGCGGGGAAGTCCTCGTTTTGTATGCTGAATTCCTGGTTTTGCTGGCCGAGCGAGTTCACGGCGACGCCTTTATTCCGGAACGCAGCTGCGGGAAATCACGCAAATTCGTCAAGACCTAGCGAGAAAAACACAATGATCGACATCGACACAACCTACTGGACCTTGGAGGCCTGCATTATGCCTGTTGCTTAGTTGAGGAAAGTCACTCAAGTCGAAGGTAGCACCATCGTTCGGACCATCGTTAAGAAGGTTCCCCAGCTGGCCATTCGCATTTGGAAGTTGCCCCGAGGAGAAGTTTGGAGGAAGCATCGCTTGAGCTGCACTCACTATCAGCCCTAAGTCGCAAACCCTAAACCCTAACCCTACCTCTTATCAAGCTGAGAACGTCGTTGGATGGGTTGTATGTCCCCTGTTGAAGCATCGGGCTCATGGCCCTGCCGGATGTCGGACCGCCGCCCAAGCCGCCGGCGTTGTTGATCTGGCCGATGTTCACACGGGGGCTGTTCAAGCTGGGCAGGCTACCCCCAGAGCTGAGCGTCCTGTTGAGAGTACCGGCACCAGCACCGGGTACCATGGTACCACCGGATGGTTGAACCCTAGGGCCGGAAGCTCCCATCTGAGCTAGAGATCCGCCCAAACCCGCGAGGTTTCCTCGGTTGTTTAAGGCAACGGAGCCCGGTCCCGAAACACCACCACCACCGTTCATGGCACTACTGAGCGGGTGGTTCCCTACAACATTAAGTGCACCCCGATTGGTCATTGAACTATGCCCGTGGAGACTACTCTGGGACAACTGCACAAAGCTCCCCACTTAATCCCACGACGTACAAAAGTACCGTATAAATACCTGCGAGAGTCCGATGGGCATGTTGTTGGAGGGGTAGCGCCCGCTGGGGATTCCGGCCGGGTTGTGTAGGGCATTCGACGTTCCCCCAAGTCCAGAGTTGCGAGATAGGGCACTCGGAAGGTTGTAGCTGCCCTGAACGTTGTTGAAGTTCTGCAAAGACCCTGCGTATAGGCATCGTATTAGGGTTTACGTATACAAACATATACTACGTAAAACTAGGGACGTGGCTTACCCCAGAAGGTAGCCATCTACTAATATGATATTAACTAAAAGTCCTAGTACTATAACAACTGTTAAACCGGACTTAAAAGCGTTGTGCGAAGCGTATACTACTAACTACTAGTAAACTACGTACCTCCATGGTTAAAGACGGGAGTTGTGGAGGTTTGGCCCGAAAAGGAAGTGAAGGGCCTTCCCGAGGCTCCGGTTTCTAGCAAGGTGGACGCTGAACTATTCAGGGACGACTGCAACCACCAGGAGAAAACGTAAGAAACCATGGTAACGGTTGGTGGTACCTCTTTGAAGTTAGCGTCGTGGCGGAACGGGTAGTACATGATCGGCTCTTGCTCATACATCTAAACTGCATCTATCTACTTGACTACAGGCCGCTCCTGCACCTCTCGACCGCAGTTTCGCACATTGTATCTGCGAAAGGAAGGAACATTGAGAAGAATGGCTCTCCAAAAGGTACCTCCTTTGCTATATCTCCAGTGGAGAAGTCGATGGTGAAGCCTATCGAAACTAAGTTGGACGCCGGGCGTTTCCCACATTCGGAGGACTTTTTTCCTGGCACGAAGGAGCTGGTAAGCAAGAAAAAACCCAGCTGCGGCACGAGGACGAACCTGGGGAATTTAGGTCAGAGCAGCGAGCATGGACGCGGAGCTGCGTCGATTGGGCGCCGACTTCGGGAGAGCGCCGCCGCCGCCGTCGCTGTGTCACGCGCCGCCAAGCCTCAAACGCGCACCCAACGAGCAATCGGCAGAATAAGGGTTTAGCCTTCCTTGTGTGTTGTGCTTTGTGTGTGGACGCAGGGCTTAGTTAAACATAACCCCAACCCCCCACTTAATTAGGGTCTAAATAAAACAATGTGATTTTTACACTTCAGATTCCTAGTACGCGCTGGTATATTCTCGCAGCCCTCTAACGCTTCGGAAGCCAACTTCTAATTATCAGTAACTTCTATTAGCAGCACCAAATTGACATACTTCGTAATGTCCGACACGACAATTAGCATTGAGCATTCTGCAAAACATTTGAGCTTTCACACCATACGTTTGATTTCTACCAACAGTTTTGCAGAGCCGGTCATGTTTAATATTTGCTTATGCCGAATGTTATTTTTTCAAACCAAGAAATTGCATTTCAAATGTTATGTCCATTACGCAGGCTTTTTGAGGATTCCTAAACAGCAGATGGTACCCCTACTCAGGCCTTACCTCAGTGACAATCATGATCCAGCTTTGGCACACAGAATTCCTTCATTGGATATATCAATACTGTGACTTCATGATCATCACACAGAGACATCCGCATGCAGCTGATAACACGGTTATTCTCAAATGTGCTCACGTTTTATGTCATTCCTGGAGCATCCAAGAGGATGCTCAATGCTGCGAATTATCCATCGAGTGGCATTGCTTCGAACAATGTAAGTGATTCCGTCCGTTTTCAAAACTCATTTCGTATCCAGTGGAAATATCCGAGGAGGATGTCCGAGAGAAAGCTCACTCGTCGCCTGGATCCAATGAATGTTTGACAAGAACAAAGACAAATGAGCTCGACTTTTTAGTGTGGAGTTCCCAAATAAGTGCGGTGTCTATCCACAGTATCATCATTTAGATGGTCATATGATTGGTGGGTGTTGTTGTTTCGACTTAACCGCTACCACAGTGAGTACCATATACACGGTCGATGAACTTAGAAAGAAGCTAGGGAGGGATGATGAGCCGAGGATGAGTCCGAGAACAATATATGGTCAGGCAGAGGTATTTACTTCGTGACTTCTGTGATCCCGATTTCTAGAGGGTTGAAGTGCCCATGGTGAGCGTCAAGAGTTCCAAGGAATGGCGCGGACGCCTGTTTAAATGCAGTTTAACAAGCGAAAAAACAGCTGTCGTGCTGAAACTATACAAATAATTATACCACGCTAACATTTTATTGAAAGTGAATGTATGTCTGGACTAACGACGTTAAACTATAAATTCAATTCAATAATAATTCGATAGAAAGGTCCGGATATCTATAAACAGTTTATCTTTTGCTAGATCGATGTATGTATATCTCACACGGTGTATCCAGCCCCATAAGGTAAAAAGAAGAGCCCGACAGTTTCGGTCATCTGTTTGTGTAAGAGTAAAGATCAAAGTCCATTTGATCCTTGCGAATGCCGCCACATTACAAAGGTCAGCAGCAATGGAAAAGGCAGCAGCAATTTTATAACGATGAGGAAATTTCGTATTTATTATTAACAATGTATTTATTAACATAGAAACATCCTCCTACAGGTGAGCAGCACGGTGTTTATATATCTTACTTAAAGAAAAAATTAACGGGAGACTTGAGCTGAAAATGGCTAATACAAAGTGGAGCTTGATGAAGTCCCAATGTTCTAGTCTACTTTGTTGGTTAGATAATGAGTTAATTTCAATGAATCAGCGGTCAGATCCACAAGCACCAGAAACAGATTTTCACCACTATGAGGTGTTCTAGCACCAAAGAGGGTCTCTTTATGCCTGGTTTTTTCCATAGCCTTAGGCCGCATTTTCACTACAATTGACACTTGTGACACTTGTATCTCTTAAATCAATTTACCACTCTTAATTGCAATGTGCCAGGATTTGTGTTTCGTTTTATTGACATTTTACAAGTTGGTGAAAAACCCAGTAGTACACGATCATATAAAAGACATAAAGGTTGCACACCCGTGACTTACTACTCGTAGTTTCTATAATTTTGAAGCATATGCCGGATGCGGAGATAGTTTATACAGTATAGTACGCCAGAAGTAAAAACAAATGCAGAGGAGCCCCATTTTAAAGTCAAGAAGTTTGGAATGGTGAAGTTTTTCAGTTATCGAAACAAAGTGCCGTAAGTGTACAAAGATCCTACTACGATATGAGCTGGAAGTGCAAGTTGCTCGCCCAGGACGTTGTACATGGCTGTATCTGTATAAAATGTTTGGGATAAGCTCATTTCCAGCCGGTACGATTTTTTGTAAATCCTTATTGCCAAACCCATCTATTGTATTCATTTGTGAATAAACAAAGTACATTCTTGATCTTGCAGGTGGGACCCAGGGCTGGTCGCACCCGGATATGAAGAATTATCCGATTCGTGCCAAATATATGGGCCAAGTAGTCACTAAATAAATTCCATATATGAAACCGCAACAGTGTCTCTACGGTAGCAGTAACAAAGCCCTAAATGCATTTGATTATGTCAAATGAGAAAGGGAACGCCAGCGGACATTTAGGGCAAGAACGCAGGCTCCGATGGATCACGAGCCCTGGCTGCTGCTGCTGCTGATGACCCTTGGACCATGGCGATTTCTCCAGACAGTACCATTCTCCAAGAAGAAATCGACGATGGTTATGAGCCCACCGAAGAAGGTATGCTTTTGCACGTTGCATGCATGTATGAATACTATGGTTCGTCATATGTACTTACATCACTGCTTTCTTCTTTCTCCAGAAGTTCTTGAGTTCGCTAGCTGGTTGGGAATGCAGCTTCCCAAAGAGAAGAACTTGCTCTGGATAGCACAAGAAGGTCTGAAGGCGCCGCTGCCGACGGAATGGAAGCCCTGGTAAGCCATGTTTTTAAAACGCGGTTTAACACAATGATTAGTAATTTGATTGCCGTACTTTGTTGTATCTTTTCAGCACGACTGATGAGGATGAGATTTACTACTTCAACTTCGAGAGTGGCGAAAGCAGCTGGGATCACCCCTGTGACGAGTTCTACAGGTTAGATGTGTGTTCCTCCGGGGAGTTGACGAGGCCGGTTTCATTGCAGGAACTTGTATCAGCAAGAACGGGCGCTGCTTGAAGCTGAATTAGAGCATGTAAATATACAAAATAAAAAATGAAATAACGAGATTATTAAGAACTTAATGTACATTTGCTTTACTTATTGCAATGTTTACAGACCAAAACTGAGCCTGTGAGAAAGCCAGTCCAGCCTCCAAATCCGATATCTCCAAAGCCCAATGGTACTGTTCCTTTAAAATCATCTTTAAAGCCCAATGGTACTGTTCCTTTAAAATCATTTCCTTGACTTTTATCTATCAATCAGGTGTTATTGTGAGTTCAAAATCTAATCCCTCGAAGGAAGCTTCAAGTAAGACAGCCCCTGTTTGCGTAATGCTTGTTAACCTGGGATTAATCAGATTTTGTTGGAAGCCCGAGAGTTCCTTGTTTCAAGGATCCTTCTGCAATTTCAAGTAAGCAAAACATTGCCTTCTCCTATAGCCTAACAAGTTATTTACAGGCCCACGGCCCAAGGCTCGCGAAAAGATGGATCCACCGCAGGTTTCGCATTTTTTAATACCTTTTTGTGTGTGCGGATTCATGGTGCTTTCAGGTTCTGCAGCAACCGCTTGTTGTAAAGTGGAGGTCTGCTATGAGAGGAGATGCACAGGCTGCGGCTGAGAAGCAGCAGCAACAGCAAAATCATCCTTTGAAGGCCGCAGAGCAAGATAGGGCATCATTAGACCGTCAAACTACAGAAAAACTGAACCTTGCGGTGCATGAGGTGTCTAGTAACGATGACGAGCTTGAACAAGATGCCCGAGGTTCGGTGAGGGCAATGCAGGCTGAGGCACTTGAAAAGATAAAGAAGGAACTTCAGGAGGAGGAAGACAACCTGGTAGAACAAAGGCGGAGGGAAATTGCAGAGGAAGTTGAGAAGCAGATGGCAATGGAGAAGAAGAAACTGCAAGAGTTGGAGCTGCAGAAAATGGAGCAGGAACTCGAGGCTGAGCAAGAAAAGCTGAGCAAGGAGGAAGCAGAACGAAGGGAGGCATGGGCTGCCAAGCTAAAAGAAGAAGAGGAAGAACAAAAGAGGATGGAGAAGGATCTCAGTGCTCGCATAAAGAAGCGGAAAGAAGAGATGGCAATGCAGCTAGAAGCTGAGACCAAGTGCCTCAAGGATGAAAGCGAAATGCGGCTGGAGCTCTTCCGGAAGAGTTTGCAGGAGGAAGAAATGCGGAGAATAGGCAACGAGAGGCAGCGGACTTTCACTGAAGTTCGGGACCAGACTGTGGAACCTAGGAAGGAAGAGGTGGCCTCTCTAGACAAGAGTGTGGCCGAGCGAGAAGTTCTAGAGACCCTGAGCTCGAAGTTGAGGGCCGAGGTTGAACGGGCTAGGTTTGAGATGCAAGCTCAGGTAGAGGCCGAAGTAGCCAGCTTTAAGGAACAAATGCAAAAAGTCAAGCGCGAGCAAACAATGCAGGAGGTCAACGAGAAGCTGGAGCTTAACAGACAGAGGCACAGGGCCTCGTCGTCGTCCCCTCGGCCAAGGATTGACGAGCCGAGGAGATCTGGAAGCAGCAGCATCAGTTCCAGGGATAGGGACGTCGAAGTTGTGGAGACGATTGAAGACCAACAGCATCAGCAAGTGGTACAACTCGTTCAGCAGCATTGCAGGAGCGGAATGAGCTCAAATCTTCTGCAGAAGGCTGCTTGTGAAGCTTTACTCGGGTTGGTGCTACGTAATAACAAAGAGTGCTCTTGCTGCTGCTGCTGTACATGTTGCGAGGAGCGGCTCATGGATCTGAAGCATTCCATGAGAAGGGTGGAAGAGGAATTCAGGGAGTTTGTCACTGAGACGAGACGTGTGATCAACTTGCGTAAGCAAGAACCCCCAGAATGTTGCTTGTTATGAAAATGCTTCTTAGTTCATACGTCAAAGAAGTTCCTTACCCAGCACATACTTGAAAAGGGATCTGTTGTGTAGTTCGTACCTCGTACCTCTAACACTCATGCATGGGTATTCATTGGAACCCAGAGCTTGGACAACAAGGTCCGGTTGCAAGGGAAAGGCCAGCTTTTTCCAAACGTTGGTTGCTCAAAGGTATTTGTCAAATCTCCGACCTTTTTATCACTTCTCTCAGGCTTGATGGAAAACCTTCTCTGAGCTCCTACAGGAGTACGGTATTCCGCCACGAGACGAGTGCACGTATATTTCAAGCTGCAACATCCGCACCAATATGAAAACCGAGATATACAAGAGCAGAACAGGATTTTATTTATTCCCTTGGAAGCCGAAGAATGTGCGCCAAACTCTCACCTCGAAGCTCAAATTTCCGCCTTGTATAAATATGGTATAGTCCCACGAGCAGTACTGCATACAAGAATGTGGAGAAATCTTTAGAAGATAGCCGGGCTTCGGAAGGTCCGCGTGTTTATGTGGTGTGTTTTTTCATGATTCCCTGCCCGTTAAACAAACGTTGCACGATGTTGCGGGATCAGTTCTTGGATTGTGTGTACCTTGCTCATGTTCTTATCAGTTGCCCGAATGTCTCTTTGGACACAACTCTTTCAACAATTTCATAGCAGGCCGGTTCAAACGCGGTCTACGTAGGGTGGAACACGCACAAAAAGCAAGCTTGGGACTATGCTAGGATTTCACTGTTATTTGCAGCTTCGACATACAGAAACAGTGCTTCATCCGCTGGTATGGAAAGGATAGTTCGCCCAGTCTTGTTAGGACGGTGAGGCCGTGTCAGATTCCATATATGCCTGCCGTGCACACAAAAAATTTGTTTACGGCAAGGAAGCAGTATATGCTAGTAGCATATGCTTCCCTTAGAATAATTAAAATAATATTCGCTTTTTTTTTTATGCTCACGTGCGGTAAATTCATACTACTACATTTTTTTTACCATTTCCGTCTTAAACACGTTCATATAGAACAGTCGATATGAACTTGTAAAGCTTATCCAAGCTGTATGTATAATATTTTGCATTATGCAACAGGATTCGACTTGATCCTTGCCAAAGATGCAAGGCTAATTTTTTTATCTATATTACCAGGTTCCCCGCGTAGCCCACAGTCCATTTTTCGATATAAGCGTTCATCAGTGGCACTACGCTCGGACAAATTGGAGTGCGGTAGTTTGGTCTAACTAGCTTATCAGGGTGTTACTAATACATATCGGCAGTTATTAAAAAAAAATTTCATGCATGGACAAACTGGCGTCAAACGGTTTTCTACTTCAGCTCCTCTTTGAAGAACGGCCCAAAGTATTCCAGGCTTCCTAGTTGATGAGTCTGCTCGCTTTTGAAAAGCATCCCAGAACTCAGGGAGAACTGCCATTGCACATTTAAGGCTTAAGAACATGATTCGGTAATTGTTTTGTTGTTTTTCTTGAAAATACTTTATTGCATGTTAAACAAAAACAAGCTCATCTTTATTGGGGGTTGGGTGGCCTTCCATTTGCGGATGAAACTCGGCTTCCCCATTCCAAAAGCTCCTTGCTTGTATCATCCTTGTGAAGGAGACATTCAATAAAGCATAGGCTATCCTTCTTATCTCCCGTTGCAGTGTTCACAGCCTCTACCAGCTCCTTCTCAGTTGTAACCTTTGCAGTCCAGCATTTGCCATTGTTGTTGTGCATAGCCTCTACAAGGGCAGTGTAGTTCCAGTTTTTGATAACATTATAAGGCCCGTCATGGATCTCCACCTCGATGGTGTAACCTCCATTGTTAAGAAGGAAGATGATAGTTCTCTGCCCGTATCCAATCATCGTAGATACATCCTGAGCGGTCACCTGTTGAATCAATGTGAGACAAACCCCATCACGAATACAAGTAGGCATACCTGAAAGCTTCCGTCTCCAATGCATGCAATAACACGCTTGCTAAGATCAGCTTGTGCAATTCCCAGAGTAGCACCAACCGACCAACCAATGGAACCATATTGCATCTGGAACTCATACCCGCATCCCTCGGGCAGCTTCAACTTTTGACCATTGAACCACGAATCTCCTGTCTCAACCAAGAGATTGGTATCCTTGTTCAGCATATCCTGCAATATGAAACCATCAGAAAATGCTCAAGGACGATGAAAAAGTTCTTTACCTGAATATGCTTGAAAAGAACGTTCGTACGCAGTGGGGCAGTGCTGTTAGGGTTAGTAGCAAGAACTCCTGGAGGTATATACATTCTCTGGTAGTTCTCATATGCGGCCTCGTTTCTGATAACCTTCTTAGAGAGAGCCTCCAAGAAGTCCTTCATACGAACACAGCCAAATGACAAACGACCACCGATTGTAACTCTGTCGTTTTCCACCGTGATAGTCTTCTCCTTCTTGATGAGAAGGGAGTAACCCACCGAGCTATAATCGTTGTGCACAGGCCCGGCAAAGAGGTAGGCATCAGAAGATTCAATGATCTCGCAGCAAAACTCGGTGCTCACAGCGCCCCAGTAGGTCCCAATGAAACGGGGATGAGTCTCAGGAAACTGGCCTTTTGCTGATGGCATGATAGCAACCGGGTAGCCACAGGCATCTGCCAGGGTGACGAAAGCACTGTTGGCCTTTGCACATCGCATCTTGTTGCCTCCAACCAGCACGGGCTTGACTGCCTTGTTGAGGAAGTCGGCAGCTGCGTTGACTGCTGCTTCCAAGCTCTGAGGATTGCTGAGACTGTAAGGTATAGGGAGATGTCAGTTTGACCGAGTCTAGTTAACACGATTACGAACGAACCTTTGAGATATTGCGTAAGGAACTGGCTCGATGCTGAAGCTGGGATGAGAAATTCCAGCCAAGTTGCAGCACACACTGATATAAACAGGCTTGCTCTCCTTCAAAGCAGTGGAAATAGCTCCGTCAATAAGAGCATGAGCATCGTCTAGGTTCTGGATCACCACTTGAGCACAAGTCACGGCACGGAAGCACTGAAGCTCCTGGCTGAAGTCAGGGAGTCCAATAGTATGATGAAGAATCCTGTTTGTGCCATAGTCGTTGGAGTTTGGACCACCAACGATGCAGATAACCGGGAGGTTGTCACTGTAAGCACCAGCTATAGCGTTGATGATGCTGAGGCTACCGACAGTAAAGGTAACAACGCAAGCACCCACACCACGGATACGTGCGTAGCCATCAGCGGCGTATCCAGCATTAAGCTCATTGCAGCATCCCACGAAATTCAAACCAGGCTGCTC
>LDJE01099958.1:0-12481 GCA_001021135.1 Selaginella kraussiana
CTGCAGCTTCTCCTGCGTCACCAGCGTCGCCCGCTCCGCCTTCTCGGACTCCCTCTGCGCGACATGCCGCTTCAACGTCTTCAGCTGCTGCACGATCTGCGTAGACCGCTTCGTATCCGTAGACCTAAACGATATCTCCTTGACGTAAATATTGTGAGGGAACTTCTGCACAGGGATGTCCGTCGGCTGAAACCCGGCTCCGGGCACGTTGAACATGATCCGGACATACGAGTGACCGGCGTCCTGATGGTTGGATACCGTCTTCACAGTCGATATGTGAAACGGGACCATCATCCCGTAGATGGGCAGAAGCACCGACTCGTTCTTCGCATCGACGTGGATCATCAGCTCCCGAGTAGACGGCAAGTCGTCGACGCTCCGATACGACACCACTTCACCCGACGTCTTCACCAAGCTCGGACCCTCTCCGTGTCCGAATGCCCCCGCCGCGAGCCTCCGAGCCGTCTCCTCGTTCTTCCTCAGGGCCAGCTCCGCTTGGTTCTGCCGCCGCTGCTCCTCCTTGGTCATCTCTCCGTTGTCCGACCTCAGGGCGGTCTTGGCAAACACCTCGGCTCCTCCGTTGCTTGCCCTGCTCGGCTTCCGCCTCTCCTCAGGCTGCTGCTCTTCCTCCTCCTCGGTCTTGAACGAGTAGGCGATGTCGGAGAAGGCCTTGGAGCAGCGGGACGTGAGGTTGTCCGGCGCCGCCTTGTCCCGGACGATCACCGTATCCGCCACCTGCATCGCATGCGTATCGTTTAGGTTTAGGGTTTAGAGCAAGGGTTTAGGGTTTAAGATCTGGGGTTTCGGGCAGGTTTAAGATCTAGGGTTTAGGGCATGTTTAAGGTTTCATCGCGTACCTGCATCGCATACGTTTTGTTCTTAACCTTCTCCAACGGAAGCTCCAAGTTGTGGAACCCTAGAGCCACATTGAATACCATGCCGGCCTTCACCACGCGCTCGTTCTTGTGGTTGATGATCAGCCCGCCCTCACGGAACTCAATCCCGATGCCGGTCCCAGCCGAGTTCGTCAAGTTCTGCAAGAACTCGGGTGCCTCCCGCTCCACCACCGAGACCGCCGCCTGGTAAGCCGAGGACAGCGTCACCCCGGGCTTCAGCGCCGCGATCACGGCCTCCTGCGCCTTGAGCAGCGCCTTGTACGCCTTCTCCTGGGACTTGTCGGCGTCGATCAGGTACGTGCGAGCAACGTTGGAGCAGTAGAGGTTGTACCGGGCTCCGAGCGAGCAGAAGATCACCGCGGTCGCCTCGTAGCAGAGAGTGTCCGAGTTGCTCACCGCGCTCGCCTTGAGGTTGAACTTGCCGCCGCTCTGGAAGATGGGCGGGTAGCAGATGTCCGTGGTGTCCCTGTTGAGCCGCATTTTCACGGACGCCGGGTTCATGATCGCCGCCTCCGTCTCCTCGGACAATGCCTCGTGTGTTACCCGCTTCTCCTCGTCGATTACGTGCTCCAGCTTAGGGTTCACGAAGTCCTTGAGAACCGTCGCACTGAGCATGGCCGCCTTCTTCACGTTGGCGACCTCCGACTCGTCCTTGACCGCGAAGAGCTCCGAGAATCCGGCCGACGCCTCGACCGTCTCGAAGCTCCCAATCATCTCGTCCCATCTCTTCATCACCTCGCCCTCACGGGGCTCCTTGCCGAGGACGCCGATCTTGGAGCCCGAGGCAGAGGCCGAGGTGATGGCGTCCAAAATGGCCGACATCTGCGACTTCCCGTCGTCGCTCTTTGCCTTGACGTGAAGCACCAAATCGATGCCGCAGCTCTTCGCCGGGCGCTTCAGGACCTCCAAAAGCGACGCCTTTTTCTGCCCACAGAGGACATGCAACGCCCCGCGCATGAAGACCATGAGCGTCTCCGGGAACTCGTACCCGAGAAGCCAGAAGTTGAGAGCCGAAGACTTGAGGTAGCGGAGCTCCTCCGCCGGAGGCGGCGTCATCACGGACACGGCGTCCGCCGAACCCCATGCCTCCCTGTGCTCCTCCCAGCATTTGTAGAACTGCTTGAGCCGTCGCGTGAAGCTCTCAGTGTTCATTTCGTAGCCTCCGCCGCCACCCGATTCCTTGCCTGCCGCCGTGCCGCTCGTGGAAGCGCCATTGCTCCGCCATGGCTGAAAATCAATCAATTATATGCATCAGAGGAAAATGCATGCATTTCCCAATTGGGACGAGGCAAATGCATAAAGAACTCAATGTGTACGGACACCACAGTATTTCCGTACGGTGCACACAATCATACGGTCGGGAAAATCTGCTGCAATCTACTGCATTTTGCACGAAATTCAGGCGCCTACCTCATGAACCATGGCGCTGGAGCTGAAAACGTCGATCAAGCGTCTTGAACCTCCCGAAAACTAGCAGAATGTTCACGCGGCGCCGCCGCTCACCGCAGAATAGAATTAGGGATCTTGCACTTTGCCCTAAAGCTTTATATCCGAGGAATATAACGCCACCTCTCATGGGTTCTGGTATAGGTTGGCCATGAGGGTATAGGCCCCTGAAGCCTTGTGCTCCAGGCTCATCAAAGACTCAAAGACAAGTTCCCCAAGTTTTATATTCTTCCACTTCCTACAACCTGCTAAAATGGAGTTCCATGTCAATGAAGTTGGAGTGAAAGGCATGGTCCTCACCAATGCCATAGCGTCCTCCAGCTTGTTTGCACGCCCTAATATATCCATCATGCATCGGTAGTGTTCAACGTCAGGTTGAACCCTGTATTTCGTAGGCATGCACTCGAAATACACTATACCCTTTTCAACAAGGCCAGAATGACTACACGCAGCGAGAACACACAACAACGTAACACCATTAGGGTTTACCCCACCGTCGAGCATTCTATCAAAGAGTGCAAAAACACCTTGTGTATCACCACGGCGGCTGTAGCCTGTCATAAGCGCCGTCCATGTTATAACATCTCTGGAACCAAGGGTATCGAAAACCGTTTGAGCTTCAGCCATGCTTGCACATTTTGCATAGAAATCCACAAGAGATGTCGCAAGAACCATATGTTTCTCGAACCCCCGCCTGCATATTTCAGAGTGAAGGTTTTTCCCAAGCTGCAATGCTCCCAACATACTGCAGGCCTTGAGAGCAGCTACAAACGCAAATGCATCAGGTTCACAACCCTCATCCTTCATTCTTACAAAGAGTTGTAGAACGGTATTCCATTCCTCTTGATCCGCATACCCGATCATTAGGGCAGTCCAGGCAACAATAGTGCGATCCTCCATAGCTTCAAAGACGCTCCGAGAATCCGTCATACTCCCACACTTCGCGTACATGTCAACCAGCGTACTCTTCACGTACGGATCCATTTGATCTCTGCGCAAAGCAAGTAAATGAACCGCCTTTCCACGTTCTAGGGTTCCTGCTTTGCCCTCTGCATCTTCTTTCGCAGCAATGTCAATGCAAGCCTTGATCGCAGCAATGAAAGTTACTGGATTTGGCTCCCATCCTTCCCGTCTCATTCTCAACAACAACTCGAGTGCAAGTCCACCTTGCCTTTCTTCCGTGTAACCCAAAATGAGCGCATTCCAAGAGACGCAGTCTGGACGGCCGATGCTATCAAAGACTCTGCGAGCTTCCGCCATTATGTTACATTTCGCATACAGTCGCACCAGTGTGTTTTGGAGCTTGATGTTAGATTCAAAGCCATTGCTCGACATCAGCAAATGTGTGGCTTTTCCTCGTTCCCTTCCATTTCCAAACGGGAGATCAGTGCATGCCTTTAGGGCAGCAACAAACGTCCTTTCGTTTGGCACCGATCCCTTCCTCGCCATTTTCGTAAACAAGTCCAAAGCCATTTCGCAGTCTCCATTTTCCGCATACCCCGAGATGAGAGCGGTCCAGAACACAACATCGGGATTATCCACAGTGACAAAGAGCTTGAGGGCATCCAGCATGCAGCCACATTTCCCATACATGTCGACCAATATGCTCTTCACAAAAATGTCCGAATCGAAATCCTTGCAAATTGCCAGTAAATGAAGTGCCTTTCCTCGTTGCAAGACGTTGTCACCTCCTTTGAGTGCAAGATCAATGCATGCCTTGAAAGTGGCAAGAAAAGTTCTTGAATCCGTTTCGCAACTTATACTAGGAAACAAATCCAAAGCAGCTTCACCTTCCCCATTCTCTGCATAGCCGAATAAGAGAGCATTCCAAGAAACCACATCAGGGCTGCTTATGGTATCGAAAACCCTGCGAGATTTTTCCATGGTCCCGTATTTTGCATACATGTCCACTAAGGTATTCTGAACATACAAGTCTACTTGGCCTTTGCGAAGCGCGAGTAAATGAACTGCCTTTCCCCTTGCCACATTCAAACGGTTTTCTTCAGACTTGACTGCATGTATGCTGCAGGCCTTAAGAACAGAAACGAAGGTTTTAGCATCAGGAACGCAGCCTTGATTTTCCATTTTTGAAAACAAAATGTGAACGCTGTCACAGTCCCCATTATCCGCATACCCCATGATCAAAGCATTCCAAGAAGCCACTGACGGAGCTTGCATTGCCTCAAAAACCCTTCGACTTTCGTTGAGACAGCCACACTTTGCATACATTCTTATGAGAGTATTTGTCAGGAGTACGTTGGATTGAAGACCACTTTGGACTGCGGTCTCGTGAATCCTCTTACCCTTCCTCAAGTTGCTTGAGAAAGTGCATGCTTTCAGCTCATTGATCAAAGAGTGGAGGAGATTCTTTTGTTCTGAATATCTTGCTATGCCCTGCGAAGCTAAGTGAAAACACAATTGCTGAATGAACTTGAGACACTACTCACCACAATGTATCATACTAAGAGATCAAGCTGCATTTTTTCTTATTCTTTTGATTCCTCGGGTGGAAGATCCTTGGACTTCTGAATAGCCTGATCAAGCAGCGTTTTGAGTGTGTTAGCCACACGCCTGCAAAGTACCGAGCTGAAAAAACAGGTACCAAAAGGAGACATGAAAACTTACGCAGTCGCATCAATATTTGCTATCAGTTCCCATCTCTTCTCATCCATTTTTCTCCATGAATTTTTTATAATGTCCTTGCGGAACTTGGTGAGCTTGGTCCTGCTCATGTCAGGTTTGTGGGTTTCTGGTTTAATGCATTTAGGGTTTATAGAATTTTAGGGTTCTTGCGAAATGGAAGAATTGGACGATGGAGAGTGCGAAATGGAGCAGGAATGGCGCCACAGGCAGCGCCGTTTCCACACGGTATGCAATTATCTTCATGTGATCTTTTTTTCTTTGCTGACAATGAATGGAAAAAGCTGGGCTTTCGAGAAGGTGTCACAGCGGGCAAAGAGTCATCTGCGCAAAAGGGATTCAACGCTGGATACTGTGAATCTATACAGTCTGGTTTGGAATGGGGCACTGCCAGGGGATTCACCAGGTATTTCTAATGTTTGTCTTTCTGTATTTGAATACAAAATCTCATTGTTTTATGCTTGTAACAGTGCTTTCGCAGCGTTGCCTGCTGCACTGCGGAACACGTTGGTACCGAACGTTGAACTTCAACGGAGCATTGAATCTCTCCACACGATAGTGGCATCCATCTCCTCCAAAGATGCAATGCAGTCATACTACAGACATTTGTTGGAGGAAGAAGGTGCTCCAAAACCAGAAAATTTAGCTCCTCAAGATGTTGATATATGGCCGATCGTGTACAAAGTGAAAGAACAAGCTCAACTTGCATCTATCAATTTGAGCCACAAGGAGAGTTAAAGGGGTGATTACTTAGCACCCCATACGAGGGCTTAACATTTAATTGACATTGACAATGCGTATTTGGATACAATAAATACAATATTGAAGTTTTTTTTTTTGTTTTTTTGCTTGAGTTTCTTAGGATAAAGTATCATATACTTCCAAAGGTATCTATGCATGTTCTGACCCTGATCGCGTACAATACTTGATCATGGGTATGCATGTTCGTATTTTCTGAGCGCAGCATGAGCCCTGACTGTATAATACAAATATTGACCGTATATATCAATGCATTGTTTGTTCTTTTATTCCCAACATGAACCGACCATACGATATAGGTATCTTCCAAGTATGACCCGGCTGTTATTTTTTACTGAAGAAGTTTATCCATTCATTTGCTGAGCGAAGCATGAGCTGTTGGTTTGTTTCTAGAACTTCATTTGTCCGGGGATTTTTCAAAGTTGTTGTGACTTTGAAAAACCGGGAAGCTTTCGGCGGCATGACTTCTTCAGCTAACGAAGCAACTAAACGGCCACACGCTGAGAATACTTGGGATAGACGTATACGGTCCAAACAGGACTTGGAAAAGGGTAAGGTGTATACAAACACAGACGTCTCTCTCCTTCGAACGACCTCCAGTGATGCCTTCTGGGTCGCCATCTAACGACTAACGGGAGTAAAAGCGAAATAAACCTGCTGAACCACCGCCAAAGGAGTAAACAAGCTGGATGAGGATGTTGCTTTCGGGGAACATGAGGCTACTACGACTTTTGGCCAGTTCTGCCAGTTGCTCCCACAGACCAGAGCTTGGCCCTGGTTGAAATCCATCTTCGTCTAGAAATGCGTGGTTGGAGAATGTTGAATACTATGCCTTATACACAACAAACAACGTGTTCACCACTTTGAGTCGACCACGAGTCAGCAGCCGACAGTGGCCTTGGGGGACTGCGTCTCGCAGCCTAGTATTCTTTACCGTCTAATATACGCACATTGCAGCGAAGTATTCATGTACGCAGCCACGTTGTAGCCACGTATTTAATATTCGCCGTCTCTTGACGTGTGAAAACTTAAAGGTTGGTGGTGGAAGGCGTACAGTCACCAATTCTCGCTTGGCCACACAAGGAATACGCACATGTATACGGTATCTTCCCCGTACACAGGCCTGGGGATAAGCTGACGGTGATAACACAGCGACTCTACGTACGGGATGAATTCTATTGGCCAGCTCCCAGTCAGCAAGCTACACCTTTCAAGCAAAGCGTTGAAATCTTCGCTTCTTGCTTGGCTATGGATCTCTAGATTTGGATTGGAGCATTTTGGATATGGCCCACATTGAATGTAACACTGTCTCTGCAGCTAGCCGCGACGAGAAGAGCATCTGCTGGTGGGGCACTGCGTTTTTTGGCCGGGCCAAAGAAAGATTAGATTGTTAGATAAGACCAGACTCAACCCTCCACCATATGAAAATGTGTATTTGCGTTGATAAAGCTCGAAGTTTGAGGTGGGCTTAGATAAGGCCGAAACAAAGGTTAAAAAGACCAAACTTTGGGGAATAATTGAGAAAGTTGTTTCAGTTTCCACTACGAACAAAGGGCTCATCAGACAAAGATCGGTTCGTGCTCAACATATTTTGCACGTTGTGAGAAAGTGTTTACGAAGTACTCCGTATATGTATTACAAAACATAAGAATGTACATTTAAGAGGGCGCATTATACTTTTGGGGTTTCACGTAAATAATCATTCAAACATTGCAACTTGGAGTACCTCGGAAGCAAGGAAAGGATAAGACCGAAGGAAACAGCCGCAAGGAGCGAAGGGTGGTGGCGGTCTAGATTCTGCGCGTTTGAAATCAACGTCAGCGATGCACTCAACGGCCAACGATCCAACGGCTGAGATCGCGACACCACCCTCTTGAGCTTATCCAGAATGTCGCCTATCCACAAAGCACAAAGCGAGGGTGCGGTTAGTTTAGTAGTAATCTCGTTAAGCACGGTGCTTAGTTTTGAAGACGTCCCATATCCACAACTAGAAAGATAATCTTGTTTTCTGTGCTTAGTTGGAAGGATGAGGTTTGGTTTTGGTTTTTCAATTTGGGATTGGGAGGGGTCCTGTCTGGATCTCATTGCCCTTGACATATATATATATTTTACCCTTCTTTTCTCTTATTCATACATGCGTTCTTCTTCCTAGATCGTCATCTCCAACATTCATATTCATCCTCAGCAGCTCTTGTACTGTGGTGGTCGCTTGCATTGGCAAAGCATGAGTCCTAGCAGGGTTGCAATTCTCGCAATGGATCACAAGCAGCAGGAACTTCAACACTATCAAAAGTTCGATCAGGATCATCGTTTCGAAATGAAGTTGGATAAGGATAAGATCGAAGATGAAAAGCTGATGCTCATCCAGGAAGATGATCGGGAAATGAAACAACAACAACAGAGGGTTCAGATAGTCGTGGTTGTGGAATCGGTGGTAGCTTCGGAGACAACGCCAGCCTCCTCGTCGCAGAGTTCTTCCATTGGAGTGAATGAAGATGACGAGGAGGAAGATGGGAATGCGAAAGACGATGAGGAAGTTCGTAGCCCATTCAGGTCGAGCGCACTGGAAAACATGATGGAAGCACTTGACGGATCACTCCCTCTCAAGTAAGTTCCTTCACGAACTTCATTTGCGATTTTCATGTATTGTCGAGAGTGTAACTCTCACTTCATTTGTGATTTTCATGTATGTATTGATAGTTCATTCGTGTATGATCATTCGTATATACAAACTGAATGTAGTGAGTTCGTGTGCGTTTCTGTGGTTCATGATCTGAAGTCGAATTGATTGATTGATCTGGACTGATTGATCCTTCACAAAGTGAGATGCCTTCTCACCTACTCTGGCTCCACACCATTCAATGCTTGCTTGCTTGAAAAGTGCGCCCTCCCATGCTTTTGGCTCCTCCCTCCAACATCATACTTCATCATGAGACCCTAACCCATGAACCCCATTCCCCAAAATCCCGATTTCGACCTCATTTTCTCACCTTCTACCTTCTCTTCAGGCGTGGACTCTCCAACTTTTTTGGTGGGAAATCGAAGTCTTTTACATGCCTCAAGGAGGTTTCATCGGCATCTCAGCTGGCGAAATCGGAAAGTCCACAACAGTATGTGCTCAACAAGCGGCGGCGGATGACCATCGCAGCGTCCCGAAGTTCCATTTGGGGCTGCGATTCATACTCATCATCACCGCACAAACTGGCACCGGCGGCCGCTTCCCGCAAGATCGTTCGTAAAGTACACCATCACCTTCCGAGATCTCTGTCGCTCGCGGACGTTCAACGACGAACACAACAACATACGATCGCCAGCGTAGGCAACTTCTAAACACCTCGGTATATACGGTGGGAACATACGGTGGCGTAGAGCAACAACAACAAACACACGATGTATACGTAGAACCAGAGCGCGCAAGTACGAGCTGTGTACTTCGCCAAATTTTTTGGGGGGCTTATCATACTCTGTGGCAGCTGTAAAAAGTGGAATTTAATTAAACAATTGTGGAAATCCCTTTTAGGGTTTAGGGTTCTTCACGGGGCGCTATTTCCTCAAGAACAAGGTGCGTTGCGTCGTAGATCTCATGTAGAAAGTGGTCGTAGATCCAATGCAGGTCGCTCCGATGCTCCGCCCTGCCCGCATTTAAATTTTTCACGGGGATTTTCTGCTTGCATGCGTGATATTTCCAGCATTTTTGGGGAAATTATGAACTTTCTGCATTGTTCATGTTCATGTTGCATATGCCGATTTAAGCCAGATCTAATATAGTCGTTATACAGTAAATCCGTCCGTATATTCTTGGGGCTTACAAAATGGTGTTACCATGGTAACCAAGGTGTAGTGAGGATCCAACGTCGGTATCACCATGAGGTTCTGGGACGACTGGGCGGATCCGGAGGACATGCAAGCACTCTGGGAGCGACGTGATGTGAGTGAGGAATGGAAGGCCGCCGGGGAGGTCTTTGGCAAGAAGGTCCATATGTTGAGGGACTTCGATGGCCAACCGTACATTTCCCAAACCGAAATGCAGGTACCGTACTTTTATTATTTTGTAGTATTCATCATTTATTTAGATAGTTCCTGAGGTTTATGTTATGGTGTTTTCGTTGATCATTTATTTTTTAATGAATTGTTTTTTATTACAGGCTATTGTTGAGATTATCATCGAGAGGCATTTCAATGGAAGGCTCAGCCGGGTATGCGTTTAAATATGATTTTTCGTATGGGTTTAAATTCGATTGAATGTTTTTGATATTTCCAGGCAATGTTGTGCGCGATTGCGGAGGTTCAAAGCCAACTTCATCCGCTCACATACAAATGTCATCCAAAGTCGAACGATCCAAGCACCGGCCTCATGTGTATGCGACAGTCATTGGTAGAATGGTTGGACAGGTACGTATATTCTACGTAGTGCTTTTCGCATATTCGAAGCATTTCCAGGGAGAAAGGCTACGCGGCATATGCCGTCGACTGGAAGTCAAGCATGCTCTACAGACCTTTCGTTAGCGTATACTACGGTGCTGCATACGTGAAGTGGCTGTCAACTTACGACGGAAAGTACGTATTTAATTAAATATGTTTAAGATTCACTAACTATGGTTTAAGGACGAGGAGCGAGGAGTTCATTGTCAGATCGTTCGTCTCAAATCCCAAGGACTACACCAACAAAGACCTCGCAAGCTACTGGAACAAATACCTGAGTGTAAAGCAGAACTTACCAATGGTCAGGTACGACGTTACGTTCCAATGGTAACACCGTATACGTGTGCTGTTTTCGTAGAGATGTACCAATACCAGCAGTGTCGCTACCGCCAGTTCCTGCCAAGGAGAGTATTTCCCCAGGGACCGCAAAGTGCATTCTGTACGAATGTTCCCCAGGTAAATGATATATCGTATATATACGAAATTTTTGCCATTTTTTCCAGGACGCAAGTGGATCTACTGGGACGAAAAGGCATCTCCCGAGGACATGTCCGAGATGTGGAAACGGCCCGAAGTGAAAAGGGAATGGTCAAGGACGGGCGAAAGGCTCGGTCGAGTTCGTTTTTCTCTCGACATGGAAATGAGACCCTACCTCAAAAAAATGGAACTCAAGGTTCGCTTTTCTTTTTCTGGCATTTTTGCGCACTTTTTACGTATTTTCTGACATTATATACGTAGGCTGTAGCTGAGATCATCGTACAAAAATACTTCGCCGACAGAAGACTGGACACAGTATGTATGTTGTAATGCTTTTCCCATGTAGTTTCTGATCCTTTTTTGGTGATTTTTTACATAGTCCATGCTTTGTGCCATTGCTGAAATCACCAGCAAAAGGCTTCTTTTCGGGGAGGCATGCGATACGGGGATCATGCAGACACCATTTTCCACCGCTTCATGGCTTTACACGTAAGTTCTCATGGATAAGTATTTCATTTTATTTATTTATTTGCTGTTATTTCTTTTCCCAATCATCGGATAAGTTTCAACAAACTTCGTCTCTTCACGTCTTTCCCTTTCAGGAATCTGGGCTACAAGTCGTATAGGCTCAAAGGCGTGGCGGATCTATCGAACCCCTTCGTGTCCATGTACTTTGGTGCCGCTTACATCTCATGGTTGTCAACTTACAATGGCAGGTTCGACCTCTTTTGCATTTTTCACGTCCAGTCAACCCCAGTCAAAGTCAATGGCTCTGTTTGCGTATTCAGTCTGACTAGGGCTTTTGCAGGACCCAGACTGATAAGTTCGTGGTTCAATCGTACGTTGCGGGTCCCCAAAGCGATAGTTCCTCCCCTGAGGCTGGACCCTTCTGGCTCAAGTACATTGACGCCCTACCCCAGTACCGCTGCCCCCGAAAGTAAGTACCAAAACAGGGGTGGACGCCTGATGTTGCTTTCGGCTTTTGCAGGCCCCAACGTGGACGCTGTTGTATCCAGTGATGAGAGTGGGGGCGGCGGCGGCGGCGGTTCAGGGTCATCGACAGCATGTAAAGTTGATTCGTCAGGAAATAGGCCGGACACGATTTGTCACACCTTTTGAGGGTGCATTCTTCTTCTTAGATAATTGATGTAACCAGGTTTACGCAAATACTTTCCAGCAATAGTATTCCTAATAGACCTAGCATATTTCTACAATATACACGCACAGAAAATTATGCATAGATGCGCAACAGTATGTATACTATGTACATTGTAGACACTGCTTGTTTAATGTATTATTAAGGTTACACCAAAACAGTGACAGTGCTAACCCACATACAAACTATGAGATCGAGTTGTAATGCGTGAAGAGACCCTCCTGAAATATTATGACAAAGCTGAACATTAAAGAATTAACGCCATGGTCGTTTATGAACAGAGGAGCCGAGACGACAGAAGAGGCAGTGTATTGCCCAGCTATGTTACCAGCTAGAAATTAGAGTGGGTTGGGAAAATCGGGAGCCGAGCGAACGTTGTTTATTCTGGCCATGTTCTCTAGGTGGTCAGGTGGAGGATGAGTATCACGCAATGCTGGTCTACCGGGTGGTCTGCACATCTCCTCTAATGCCTTCACAAGCACAAGGGCCTGAATTTAAATTACTTAACTATGTTACAACAGTAATTACAGCTCACAAGCGTTCTTATCCAGTAAGTTTTTGTGGACATAAGAGCAAACCAACTTTGGAGCAATAGTATGTACATAAACTGTACTCTTGACCTTAATAATTTATCTCAACATTGTGCAATTATCCATATTAGAGCTGGTTCTTTTTCTAACTTGTC
>LDJE01100027.1:0-12909 GCA_001021135.1 Selaginella kraussiana
TCAACCACATGGGCGAACATGTATTTTTTCGTATAGTGGAATTAAATAGCATACTAGTGCAAGGGAAAATAAATATTAATATTATTTTTAAATTCTGAAGATGCGAGTCGTAGTAAAGAACTTGTTTGATACAATGAACCATACATTGTCTACCACATACTTTTTGGGAAGACAGCCGATTGCTTTAGACCTAGATAAGATAAGAAGGTTTAACGTCCTGTGAAGACCGCCATAGGACTGTTGCAGCTACAAGAATGCACATGATTCTTGTCACAAGACATTTATACAACACATTTATTAAGTTGTCACCTTTTCTAGACATTAATTAATGATAGTGACGGTCCTCTTTGCGACGTTCATCCATGTTCTTAGGTTCTTATCTCCATCTGCAACCCCGAATGATTCATTCGCCCTTAACCATACGATACAACGTATTTGCATCACGCCGCACCCACTTGATAAACAAAATCTTATGTTGCCAATTGCTGAGATGCAGATGCCAAGTCAAGCCATTGAATATGGACATAAATTGAGTGCATTTGAAATACGCATGTATGCCTGTATGTATTGTTGCAAACAACAGAGCGATGTCTAGAGCGGCGGCCTTAATCGCCCTTGCTCTGCATTTCCTCCTCACATATGGCCAGCAGCAATCCTTCAGTCACACCATGCAGAGCACTGCCGGTGACACCGTGACAGTGGATTTCAATCTCTTCCCAATCAGAAGCCCCAACTTTGGTGTCCTTTTCCAGAAAGATGATGGCAAGTTTACACCACAAAGCCCACCTGGTCCCCGTACTTACCTTGGTACCGTCAGAGGGTACCCTGGTGCAATGGCCTCTGGACTACGCAAGGCAAACGGGACTGTTCTCTGCAGAATTAGTTTTGAAGATGGTGTCGAGTGGAGCAGCACCGGAGGCCTTGGTTCCATCAGGGGAAGCACTGATTGGAAACCGAAAGTTACAGCTGCAGTTGTACCTCCCACGACAGCCAACTCCACCATGTTCGTTGCTGAGGTAGGTGTGGATGCCACTTATCAGGAATACCTCACCACAGGCTCTAACCTCAACGACACCATCGACATGATTGAGTTTTCTGTGATGGCCACAAACGTCCCATACATTCGGGATGTTTCCATTCTTCATATGATTGGCAAAGTTGTCGTCCGTACAAGCGAGCCCAAAGATCCGTACGCTGGAAGTGGAAATTCCAGCGTGGTGCTTACTACCGTGAGGAGTCAATGGACTGATGTCATTTCTGGTATCGTTGGCAAAACTCACAATTTAGCATTTGTTGTACAAGCCGGAACAAGAAACGACCTGGCATATGTAGGAACGGCAGGTACAACCTACGGCTACTGTGCGGTTGGAACTGATCCGAATGGAGATTTCTCCATAAGTTGGAGGCACGGAGCCGGTCACAACTGGGGATCTAATAACAACGAAGCAGGTGGACCTGAAGGGCCCACTATCATGGCCGACAATCAGCTCTCTCGATTTTCATCTTCCGAAGTTGCCAAGATCTTAAGCTACAAAAATAATGTCAGGAGCCTTTCCAGCAGCATGTCTATTCCACGTCCTCCGCGTGCAAATTTGGATGCAGTCACCTTATCATGCAAACAGCCGTTTATCATCGATGTCTTGGTCAATGATCTCGATGCCAACGTCAAAGGACTCAAGCTCGTTTCTGTCCAAAGCACGTCCGCCATGGACAGCACGTTGAAGATCACAACAGGAGGAATTCTATACACTCCATCCCCAACTGCTCCACTTTCTGTGGACTATTTCAGTTATAAGATCCAGAATGTGGACGGAAGAACCTCCACTGGATATGTGACTGTCCGGCCTGAAGACCTTGTAGCATGGTGGAAGATGGAGGAAAAGACTGGTGCGATCGCACAAGACTCTTCAGGTAACGCAGAAGGGAGCATCACAGGATCTACTGTGTGGGACCAAGGCCTTGTTTTTGGAGGTTCTGGCAGGGTCTCATTTGGCACCAAGCCCTCCATCAATGGGACAACGTCTTTCTCCATCTCAGTGTGGGTTAAGGTGCCATTAGACTTCACTTCAACCGGAGTCATTATCCAACAAAAAAGCACGTCCCCCAATGCCACGAACGTAGGATACCAGCTTTTTGTCAGCAATGGCAACCCCGTCTTCTTGTTGGTCGGAGATGACGGGCTCCAATTCTTCTTTATGGGTTCAACCTCCATTAAGGATGGGCAATGGCACCACCTTGTAGTTATGCGTGACTACAGGGAGGGCCGTCTTTACGTCGATGGCAAATTTTCAGGTTCATCAAGAAGTGAAGTGAAGAACCTCGACGGGAATATCCCAGTGTTTATAGGATGGGATGCTCGAGATGGCGTTGCGTTTTTCACAGGCACTTTGATGGCTGCAAGGATCTACAAACGATCTCTATGTTTGGAGGAGGTTCAGTTTTTAGGTATCCGTCCTGAAGCTCTTGTGGGGTGGTGGAAGATGGACGAAGGAAGTGGGCTTGTTGTCTTGGATTCTTCCGGTAACTTTGGAAATGGGAACATCACAGGTTCAACGACTTGGGACAGAAGTGGGGGTCTGTCCTTCACAGGTGCCGGGAAAATCACTATTGGTACAAAGCCATCGCTCACTGGCAAGACGTCCTTCTCCATCCATGCAACAGTGAAGGTTCTGAGCAATTCCACTTCTCCAGGAGTAATCATCCAGCAGAGGAGTCCACCCACCAGCTCTTCAGACGGTTTCAACGGGGAGTACCAGCTTTCTGTGTCAAATGGCATGCCAAGTTTCATGTTGTTTGGAGATGGTGGCTATCAGTTCGACTTCTCAGCCTCTGCCTTGGTTAACGATGGACAATGGCATAACATCGTGGCAGTACGTGACCAGAAAGAGGGTCGCATTTACGTAGATGGGAAGCTGTCGGGTTCAGCAAGTGGTGAAACGCGGAATCTTAACGGAAATATCTCAGTTTTTATTGGTTGGGATGGTCGTGATAGCGTTGCATTCTTCACAGGTTCTTTAAAAGATGTGAAGATCTATAACCAGGTTGTGAACCCAGTGAGTCAGAACAACATCCTAGTAGCCGAAGCTTGATATGAACCACTGCGTTTCTTTCTATCATATAGTGCTCCATACTCTTAATGCTAAAGCAGTATCGTTTGTGCAATCTATGTGCTCTATATAATAATTAAGAGTAACACGTCATGTGCTACGCAGAGTCTCGGCTATCAACTATACGAACCTGATCGTATCTTCTATTCACCTATTTAACCAAAATTTCCATTATAGAATATTTTATTACTAATTTACTTCATAGTTTTATAATAAAATGTACATAATTCATTAAATCGTAGCTCAAAGACTCTACCTGTTGATGAACAGTACTGTACAAGGCTATTTGGCAATCACACAATCGCCATATCAGCAAAGAAACCTGACCCTCTTAACTTTGACGTTCAACTCTTCCCGGGCCAATGGTACAATGGGACATCGTGACAGGAAGACAGTTTATTTTAACAACTGTGTCCCTTTCAAGTCTATCAATGGACATGCACGTTAAAAGATCTATCTATATATTGAATGTTCATTTTGCCAATGAATTTAACAATAAACTCAAGCCCAAACCTCTGCATGTACCCAGATTTTCCAGAAGTGCTAGTTGTTATGATGAATTTTACCAAGATACTAAAATGTTCAACTTTGATATACAATGCTTGATAATAAGTTATAAGCAAATGACGTGTGCACAGTAGTCACATCCTGATTTTCAATGCTCTTTTATCACGCAAGGCGACATGAACGACGTGACTAGTCACGAAAGAGGACCGGTTTAGAAATGTATTGATCAACTACGAAAACCTTTTACTTGTTGGCCTGGTATGTACATTCTTCTGGTTCTTGACACCAAACACTCCATATCTTCTACAGTCCTATGGCCCTTAGTTGGTCGAGACCTTAAATCCTCTTATCTTATCTTATCTTCTTGTTTCAGTTGGTGGCTGCTCACTGCATGCTGCTACTCTTGAGTTTCAGGCTTGCTGCTCCTCAACTGGAAGTGTATTCGAGATCCATCATCATCTCCCCCTTCATCATATTGAGGCTTCTGGCCATTGAGCGCCACGACATACAGATCCTTTTCCTTATGCCCATTCCTATCAATCCAGTACTTCATGTTGTGGGTGCCAGAAGATTTATCAGTGCTTCCAAGAACAATGGGCCCCATGACTAGAGTATCCACCACTACCTGCCCCATGGTCACGATCCACACGAACTCTACAACAAGTAGCCTGTAGCATTTGTGGGATCAATGCCCGTATGGGCCCAAGTAAAGTGTTTGGCTTGCAATAAATCTTTAAAATCTTTAAAGGCCTTGAGAAAGCGCATGACGCACCATGATGCAAAAATCACGGAGCTAAACGAGGAGCGAGTGGCAGAGGGTGAGATGAGGTTTTATCTGAAACAGAACTGATCTAGACGACCTGCTTTTCATTTCAAGCGATGTGACGTCACTGGGATATAGCACAATATGGTCCGAGGTCATTGAATACGATGAACGTGAGACTTGCAGTCGTCACTTCTTGTAAACAATGTGTATTTGATTTTGGTAAAGACGTGTTTTTTTTCCTTGGGACTTTGAAACCTTGACCGGTTTCCTTGGGACTTCGAGACCTTAAATTCTCTTATCTTATCTTCTTGTTTCAGTGGCAACCAATGTTGACGACCAACTAGCTTCTAGAAAACATTGCAAGTCACTCCCCCCTTGTCTTATTGCCAATAGAAATCCTCTCTGTTTAAATAATGATAAGACAAGATTAAAAAGAAAAAGAAAGACAGGTTTCACCGACGACGTTTAGTGTATGCCTGGTTGCTAAGGGAGGGTATATGAGTATTGTTATTTGTATGCCCCCTCAGCTATTCTCATGTTTTACCCAATGACTTAGTATTTTTCTAATTGGGGGTTTACCACCTACGGTACAAGTGTTCTCTAGCATCATGACACGGAGAGTGGAGGCTGCGATAAGGGTGGATGAATAAGCAAGGCAAATCGTTAAGATTCAACATTTGCATGCCTTTCTCCGTCTGCCATCATCAATTTAGTGGAGGGTGCATAATATGTTTGTTTATTGATTTACCAAGAACGGTAAATAAAACTTCAAGTTTATAGATTTTAAAAAATTACAGTGTAAAATACACTAGAGTTCCTCACATGCGAAACACTTGCTTTCCAATAGGATAACAAAGAACTTAGGCTGTGACGCCAGGGTTATAATATATTTACGCTGTTAAAAGGGTCTTTTGCTACAAGCTACTTGCGGCAACTGATCCCTGACCTGCATGCCGCCTGCATGTCTAAAACCAGGTAATGAAGCAAACCATATGATATGCATTGCCTCTAAACAGCATACATATGCGGGCAAAACCTCATTCCTCAAGCAATTCATATTCTTTTTCAACTTCCATGTCTATTTTGCAAAGAGAGGGGAAGTACATGGTTGTACTGTTGTCTTTGGGGAAATATGAAGACCTGCAAGACCGCCTTAAGGTCACAAGTTGTTGGGAAAGTTATAAACACAATCCGCAAATTCAACTTATAGGGAAGGCTGCAAGAGACTGTGAATTGAATTGAATTTTATTCACGCCGATAAACCGAATTAGGCCCTTTTACACGAGAGGGAGTGAACTCTACCAGCGTTAATAAAATGACACATGTCAATCAATTCTCACATGTAGTGTTTTTTTGTGTGTTAACACACTCACAAAGAGGGCACCTTTAATCCAAAAACAATCAAATAAAAATTATAATTATTTAACCACTACCATCCGTGAAAATACAGGATTTTTTGTTGACTACCACCAATACTATTACCACCCTCTCGTGTAAAGAGGGCCTTACATAAATACAAAAAGCCTGTAAGCCCCTTTTCCTAGTTCATGTATCTAATTTTCAAGATCCCCGCAAAACACCTCTCAGAGATACTAAAGACTACAAGAGATTATAAAGCGCTTGTATACCAGCCGAAGCACTTGAAAACCTCCTATGTAACACTAAACCGGCCTTCTTAGAAGCCTGGTGATAACCATTGTCCACTTAAAACGACTTATTTAATTTCTATATTGATGGCTGTCATATTTTATAGAGATTTAATAGAAAATATATATCTATTTGAGCAATTGTTTGATCAAAAAACAAAATGTTGCTTTTATGTTGTTTGATGAAGTTGGACTCATTTAAATGCTGGGCAACATCAACATTTAACAAAGGGATTATGTTTAGGGCTAGGGTTTTGGAGGTTTTTTGCGAAGAACAACCGGCTGGGTCGGGCTGCATGCGCTCTGGGCTGATCGATTGCTGCGCATGAGCTGAAGAAATGGTACGTATGATCACAGACTCTCCACTCTCTCACAGGAAATCCGAAAAAAATGCATTCCCATTTCATTCCATCGGCAGATGAATGTAGGAGCATTCCCCCCCGAAATTTCCCGAAATTTCGCATCGAAAAATCCCGATTGAACTCACTCCCGCAGATGTTCGATTTGCAGGCATCGAGCAGCAACATTATCCCGGGCTCGCACGTCTGGATCGAAGATCCAGAGGCGGCTTGGATCAGTGCAGAGGTCGTCAACGTTTTGGGGGAAGATGTGACAGTGTGTACCATCAAGGGCAAAACGGTAAGTTCGATTTTGAATTCGCATACTTTAACCATCCACACAATATAATATTATATATATTATAAAATAGTACTACCATGGTAACCCCCTCATTAATGACATTACGTAATGCAGATTACCACGCGGATTACCAGCGTCCATTCCAAGGATCTCGACGTACCACCACGGGGCGTCGATGACATGACCAAACTCGCATACTTACATGAGCCTGGGGTGCTCTACAATCTAGCAAGTAGATACGTACTCGACGAGATTTACGTAAGCTTTTGCATTTCAGACTACGGTTTTACCATTGTAACCACGTATTTTCAGACGTATACGGGCAATATACTCATCGCGGTGAACCCCTTTGCGAAGCTGCCGCATTTGTACAACGCTCATATGATGGAGCAGTACCGCGGTGCTCCATTGGGGGAGCTCAGCCCTCACGTATTCGCCGTAGCTGACTCTGCGTATAGGTATGTACATAGTTGAATGCATTAGGTACTCGGTAACACCATAATGGTAGTCATGGCAATGGTAATTGTAACAAATATTACTTGTACAAAGTAGAGTACATATACGCGGTTATACGTAACTTCCACGTATATGTCTATAGATCATGGTGTTCACGTAGTATACCTTCGTAATGGTAGAGTTTAAGCATTACTTTATATATTTAAAGTGTAGTTTATACGGACTAGTATATACACTTAACGTCCACATACACGTCTATGGTTCATTGGCCATGATGGTTTGGCTGGTTGTAATTAATGGTAGACTTTAAAAAACGTTTAAGTAATATATTTAAGTGACGTCCACATATACGTCCATGGTTCACGATGGTTTAGGGTCGTAGGGTGGACTTAAACAATGTTTAAGCACTGCAGTGTCTGTCCCTTATATATTAGTTTATTTTGTATTATATACGGACTAGTATATACGGTATGTGATGTATATATTTTACAGGACCATGATACGGGATAAGATTTGCCAGTCGATCCTTGTGAGTGGTGAAAGTGGCGCTGGGAAAACGGAGACGACGAAGCTCATCATGCAATACCTTGCGTACATGGGCGGTCGAGCTGCTACCGACGGTAGAACCGTAGAGCAGCAAGTTCTTGAGGTAAAATCGTATTTATTTATTACATACTTATCTACGTACGTACTTATCCACGTACTTATCTACGTATCACGTACTTATCTATTAACCGTGTTTTTTTCGTAGTCTAACCCGCTACTGGAAGCCTTCGGGAATGCAAAGACAGTTCGGAACGATAATTCCAGGTATTATTTCATTGTTAATTAAATTATACGATGGTAACATTTTGAGGATGGTCGTGCAGCCGTTTTGGAAAATTCGTTGATATTCAGTTTGATCAAAATGGAAGGATTTCAGGGGCTGCCATACGGACCTATTTGCTTGAAAGGTCTCGCGTAGTGCAGATTTCTGACCCTGAACGAAATTATCACTGTTTTTATCAACTATGTGCTTCCCCTGAGGTAAATAATTTTCCTATTTTTTTCTATTGGATTAATTGTTTTAATGACCAGGACGTCGAGAAATACAAGCTGGGAGATCAACGGAGTTTTCACTACTTGAATCAAAGCAAATGCTACGATTTATCGGGGGTCAGCAATAGTAGAGAATACGCGAATACGAGACGGGCGATGGACATTGTCGGTATCAGTCCCGAAGATCAGGTAAATTATAAAATTTATTTTACATTTTATAATTTCGTTAATTTGGTTAGGAATCCATTTTTCGGGTTGTGGCTTCGATTTTGCACTTGGGAAATATCGACTTTGTTCCCGGGAAAGAAACCGACTCTTCGGCTTTGAAAGATGCCAAGTCGGAGTTTCATCTTCAGACTGCGTCGGAGTTGCTCAGGTACCGTTTTTTCGCTTGCATTTTATTTTCCAGATTTAAATGCGGGTAAATAATAATAACTATTTATTTATTTTGTAGGTGCGATCCCAAGGGCCTTCTGGATGCGCTTCTGACCCGTGTGATCGTCACACCAGATGAGACCATCACCGTTTCTCTTGATCCACATTCGGCCACTACAAATCGGGATACATTGGCAAAGACGACATATTCGAGGCTTTTTGATTGGTAAGAGGAATTAATTTTCATATAATTACTTATCTATTATAAATTGCATTTAATTTTTATTATTTCTGCGTAGGCTGGTGGAGAAGATCAATAAATCTATTGGACAAGATCCGCAGTCGCAAACCGTCATCGGAGTGCTCGACATCTATGGATTCGAAACGTTCAAAAGCAACAGGTGCTGTTTTCTTTATGTTTTTTATTTTGTTTTTTTCTTAAATCATGTTTTTTATTATGAAATAAATTTATGACTCGTTTTATTCAGTTTCGAGCAGTTTTGTATTAACTTCGCCAACGAAAAGCTACAGCAGCATTTCAATCAGGTTTTACATTTCTGATAATTGTAAATTTAGGCTAATGTGGTGTTGATTTTCAGCATGTTTTCAAGATGGAGCAAGCGGAGTACACAAAAGAGCAGATCGTATGGAGTTACATTGACTTCATTGACAACCAGGACGTTCTCGATCTCATTGAAAAGGTGTGTTTTTCGCGTATTTTCCAGAGTATTTCTCACTGTATTTTCCAGAGGCCTGTGGGAATTATCGCATTACTGGACGAAGCATGGTACGTATTAATGTGCATTTTTAAAATAATTTCGTTTAATGATTTTATTTATCCGTAGTATGTTCCCGAAGTCGACCCACGAAACGTTCGCAACGAAGCTGTGCCAAGCCTTCAAATCGCACAAGAGGTTCAGTCAGCCGAAGCGCGCTCGCACGGACTTCACGATCGATCACTACGCTGGAGGCGTAAGTTATTTAAATTATTTTTTGCATTTTATTTAAAATTTTATGGGGTTTCTTTTCAGGTGACATATCAAACGGAGGCATTTATCGACAAGAACAAGGACTACGTGATTGCGGAGCATCAAGCAATACTCGGATCATCAACATGTCCGTTTGTTTCCGGCTTGTTCAAGCCGCTTGGAGAGGAGCCTCAGAAATCGACTTACAAGTTCTCGTCCATCGCTACGGGGTTTAAGGTATGATTAACCTTCTGTTAACTACGTATAACCCTTTGAAAATTCGGGAATTTTCAGCACCAACTTCAACTTCTGATGGAGACGCTGAACACAACTCAGCCGCATTACATCCGCTGCGTCAAGCCGAACTCCTTCAACAAGCCTGGGAACTTCGAGAACGCAAACGTGCTTCAGCAGCTTCGTTGCGGGGTATGTATTTGTATACCCTAAACCCCAACCCTAACCCTAACCCTCAACATTTCTGTAGGGTGTTCTTGAAGCCGTGAGGATCAGCTGTGCCGGATACCCCACAAGACGGACGTTCGACGAGTTCCTCGACCGGTTTGGCTTTCTCGCACCGGAGTTCCTCGACGGCCGCTTCGATGAGAGGAAAGCGACGGAGAAAGTCCTTCAAAAGCTCAACTTTGACAACTATCAGGTACCCGTCTTGGTGTATTTTCGTGGATTCGTATACTGAAGTATATACGGTGTGCAGATTGGAAAAACGAAGGTTTTTCTGAGAGCCGGGCAAATGGCGGAGCTGGACGCAAGGCGAGCCGAGCTGCTCAACAAGTCGGCCACACGAATCCAACGGCAGTTTCGCACGTACTTTGCACGGAAGAAGTTCAGGAGCATGCGAAAGGCCGCTGTTTGCATCCAATCTTCTTGGAGAGGTATATTTCTGAATTAAATTGTTCTTGTATGATTGAAAAATGTTTAATATTTTTTTGTGTATAGGCAGGATGGCACGGAAGCAATACGAGCATATGCGAAGGGAAGCAGCTGCGATCACGTTGCAGAAGTATGTTCGCGGGGTGCATTGCCGCAAGAGCTTTCTTCAGGCACGGAAATCTGCGATTCGCATACAAGCGGGATTTCGTGGGATGCATGCTCGTCGGCATTATCGATCCGAGCGGAAAGACAAGGCTGCTGTTCTCATACAAGTAAGTTCCAATTCAATTCAAGATTTTAAAGTAATTAATTTTGTTAATTTTCAGGCTCATTGGCGTGGTTATAAAGCTCGTAGAGATTATCAGAAGCTGCGGAAAGCCGCAACTGCGTTCCAATGCCGATGGAGAGTTCGTACGGCGAAACGGGAGCTGAGACGACTCAGGATTGTAAGTCTCATGTTTAACGTCGCGTTTAACGTTGGGTTTAATGTGGTTTAACGTAGGCCGCGAGGGAGACCGGTGCCTTGCAAGCCGCTAAGACGATGTTGGAGAAGCGTGTTGAAGATCTTACTTGGCGGCTACAGCTCGAGAAGAGGATCAAGGTACTTATTTTCTTGCAGTTTCTACATTGAATTTTTACATTTTTTTCACATTGTTTTCAGGTGGACAATGAGGAAGCCAAGGCTCAGGAAATCACGAAGTTGCAAGCCGTAGTGCAAAGCCTGCAGAGTGAACTCGAAGCGAGCAAAGCTTTGATCGCCAAAGAGAGGGCTGAAAGCAAGAGATTCATTGACAAGGCTATGAAAGAGGCGGCTTCCAGAAATTCGCTCGTTGCGGAATCTCATTACAAGGCGAACGCAGAACAGCTGACCTCTGAAAACGCCCGGTTGCAGGTAAAAGATACTAAGTTTTTAATTGAATTGAATTGCTAACGGTCTGTGTTTCAGGCTCATGTTAATGCTCTGGAAAGACGAGCTGTTGAGGCCGAGCGGAGCCTCGCGACGAGCAGGAAGGCGAACGAAGAGATCGTGAAGAAGCTCGAGGCGAAAGTGGAACTTTTCCAGCAGGCAAACCAGCGAGCGGAAGAGCGGCTGTCGAATCTCGAGTCGGAGAATCAAGTGCTCCGTCAACAAGCTCTCGCGATCTCGCCGACGTACAACATGGGCAGCAGCCGTTTGAAAGCGCCCATTTTTCCGGTACGAGCGTGCTGCATGTTGCATTTCTGACGTTTTTTTCGAGCGTTTCAGAGGACTGCCGATGGGTACCAAGGTGTCAACGGAGATTTCAGAAGTCCACCTTTTTCCGTAAATATTTTCATTTGTATTTTGCTCAAATACGTGTTCGATGTATTTTTTACAGAATTCTCCGCCGCTGATGTCTCAGGTGGAGCAGGAGCAGTCGCAGCAGGAGCAGCGGCGGCAGAAGCAGCTCATCGATCGGCAACAGGTGCTGATTTTCTGATGTTTTTGTGAAATTTTGCTTATGAGTTTTGCATGTTTTTTCAGGAGCATCAAGAGGCGCTGCTGCAATGTGTGATGCAAGACGTTGGATTCAGCCAGGACCGGCCCGTTGCGGCGTTCATCATCTACAAATCGCTTCTCCACTGGCGATCTTTCGAAGCCGAGCGGACCAACGTATTCGATCGGATCATTCAGACAGTCGGATCGGCGATTGAGGTACGTATTTCACGATGTATTTCACGCAAATCTACGTTTTTCACAGGGTCAGGAAAACAATGACATTCTTGCATATTGGCTCTCCAATACGACGATGCTTCTCTTCCTGCTACAACGTACGATCAGAGCCAACGTCGCCGCGGGGATGAGCGCTCAGCGGCGGAGACCATCGTCGGTGACGCTCTTTGGACGGATGACGCAGGTACCCCTCTGCAAGGTTACCATGGTTCACCCAACGTCCAACCACGTGTCGCAGAGTTTTAGGTCGTCACCGGCACCGGGAACGCCGTCGGTCGGGAATGGTTACCATGGTTTCCTGGGACAAGTGGACGCCAAGTACCCGGCACTCTTGTTCAAGCAACAACTGACCGCGTACGTCGAGAAAATCTACGGTATTCTTCGGGACAACTTGAAGAAGGAGATATCCCCATTGCTTGCACTTTGCATTCAGGTTTGTGTGTATTTTTCGTGTATATTCGCGTATTTATTCGTGTATTTTCAGGCACCTAAGACTTCAAGAGCGACGCTGGGACGGCCAGGAAGACTGTCGCCGAATACGAGCCTTGCGGCCCAGCAGACCCTCAGCGGCCATTGGCATAGCATCATTACCAGCTTGACGAAACTCCTCAATACTTTGAAAGGGAACTACGTAAGTTTAGGGTTTATGGTTCGAAATTAGGGTTAGGTTAGGGTTTGGAATTAGAGTTAGGTTAGGGTTTGGAATTAGGGTTAGTTTAGGGTTTGGAATTAGGGTTAGGTCTAGGTTTGGGGATAGGATTTATTGTGGTTAGGGTTAGGTTACATGTTAGGGCTTACAAGAACGTACTTATGAATCTTGTATTTT
>LDJE01100056.1:0-11571 GCA_001021135.1 Selaginella kraussiana
TATCACATAATTTTCAATAAAAAACTGACATTTGATAAATCAAAATGAGATTTTGCTTAACCCGAATTAAGTTATATTTCTTGTAAAATGATGCTTAAACGTAAATTAGGGCTCCTGGTTTGAGCGCGATGGCGGCAACGGAGGCGCAGCAGCAGCAATGGCAGCAGCAGTTCAGTGGGCCTTTCCACCAGAACATCGAGGACGTGAGGACGCTGTGGATTGGCGACTTGCAATACTGGATGGACGAAACGTACCTTCGCAACTTGTTTGCACACACTGGAGAGGTAGGGCATAGGCAATGCAAGTTCCAGATGTCTTTTCGCCCTGTTTCAGTATATGGGGGCAGTCCGGAATGGTTTCTGTTACCTAGTTACTATTGTACCATGGTTGCAGGTGGTGTCTGTCAAGCTGATACGGAACAAGCAAACGGGGTACCCGGAGGGCTATGGCTTCATCGAGTTCAACACGCACACAACAGCCGAAGCCGTCCTGCAGGCGTACAATGGAACTCTCATGCCGCAGTCGGAGCACTCGTTCCGTCTCAACTGGGCGTCATCCGGTATGGGCGAGAAGCGATTAGACGGCGGACCGGAGCTGTCCATCTTCGTAGGGGACCTCGCTCCGGACGTGACCGACCAGATGCTCCACGACACGTTCCGGAGCCGCTTTGCAACGGTGAGAGGTGCCAAGGTTGTCATCGACTCCGTGACGGGCAGAAGCAAGGGATACGGGTTCGTCAGGTTCGGAGACGAGAGCGAACGAGCCCGAGCCATGACCGAGATGAACGGGGTGTATTGCTCCAGCCGGCCCATGCGTATAAGTGCCGCCACTCCCAAGAAGGCCCAGGCGACCACCACCACGACTGTCCAGACGAACCCTTACAAAGGTGGTAATTGCATACATTGTATACATACATATTGCATTTGTTATGTTCTCCACTTAGACGTAGATGCGCAGGCTCATCACTGGACTTCCTTGATTCCTCATATCAAGTATGGAAGGCGTACAGCATCTGTCAAGAGGTGTAGATATATACGGTTTTCTGGTTTTTTCATTTGGCAATTGCGCTCGTGGTACCCTTCTGACCTCGTTTTTTGTGTTTTCCAGGGACATCTCCGGCCAGCACCACTGCCGCATTCCAAACCCCATCGTATACGGCCCCTCCGCTCATCCCACAGATCTTCCCGGCTGACAACGATCCCACAAACACAACGGTGAAGCTGCCATCATCTTTTCAAGCCCTAACGAAGTTGGGTCCTGCAGATATTTGTAGGGGGTCTGGATCCCAACGTTGGAGAGGAGGAGCTGAAACAGACGTTCAGCCAGTTCGGAGAGCTGGTCTACGTGAAAATACCACTTGGAAAGGGCTGTGGCTTTGTTCAGTTCACGCAGAGGTGAGTTGTTATTTTTCTTCTAGGTCGAACCCACCCGCATTTCATTTATTGACAGGAGTTGTGCTGAAGATGCACTCCATAGGCTTCACGGAACCGTGATAGGGCAACAGGCTATACGCCTGTCCTGGGGACGAAGTCCTTCCAATAAGCAGGTGGGCTCTTTCTTTACTTTCGTTCTATCGCTTCTTTTCGCAGGCTCCCACCTCGCCTTGGGGAGGCGATGGAAACCAGTGGGCCTCGTACTATGGTTACCAGGGATACGAGGGGGGCTACGGGTACACACCGCCTTCGGATCCTTACGCCGGTTATACGGCCTACAGTTCCTACTCGCAGCAGGTAAGTAATGCTTTTTAAATTCGTTGATTCAACTCTTTCGTCTTTGTAGATGGATGCCCATGTTGAAGAGATATTCGATCCGCTGGCTCCAGTGGACATCGACAGGTTAAATGCAGCATACATGCTGTCACGAGAGAACTTCTTCCTGGGCCGAACCTTGAGAATGGAGCATTTGCATACTATAGCTTAGAACTAAGCAACAAGTTCGTGTATTCTCCTGAATTTCTATAGACGTAACAACCAATAGCCATTGCGGTGTTAATTAATGTGCTTAAAATTTAGGGTTGATGCACCATGCCAGCGGCATCAGCAGCCAAGCTCATTGTGGATGCGCTCCTGCAGCGATTTCTACCTCTGGCACGACGAAGGATAGACACTGCGCAAGCTCAGGTTTGTCTGCCTGCCATACATTCTTCGTGGCAAGCAATGCATTCATTGGTTTTGCACGCAGGATGGGCAGTATCTCCGCGCCTCGGATGGTGCATACGAGCAAGTCCTCGATTCCCTTGCTATGGTTGCTCGTCACACACCCATTCCTCTTCTGGAAGCGTTGCTCAAGTGGAGAGACAGGTAAGTCACTCTGGCAAAAACTCTGTTCATTGCTTCTCGCAGCGAGTCTCCCAAAGGTGCCAGTGATGCTTCCATGTTCCAGAGAAAGGTAGGAAGGAAACAGCAGCAGCTTCTCACTCAACCCACAACTCTTTGCAGCTCGCAGTCGAGTGCATCTTCTGCTCCGCCTGCATTCGTTTCGTGGAGAGCTGCCCTCAAGAGGGCCTCACGGGTGTGTGTTTGCATTTTGTTAATCGTTTGTTCTCAACCCTGCTTTGCCAGAGAAACTATGGAAAGGCCTCGAGGCATTTGTGTTCGACTGGTTTATCAATGCAGACAGGTATTTCGTATAGTTAATGAATACGTATGGTATTAGTAATGACGCTGATCGTGTTTCTGCAGGCTTGTGAGCCAGACTGAATACCCTTCTCTGTTCGATCTTCGTGGGCTTCTCCTGGACCTCGTCGCTCAACTCCTTGGTGCCATCTCCCGAATCAGGTGCGACTGTCAGTCGAAAATTACGTATGATCTGGGGGTTGTTTTCTCAGGTTCAGCTCCATAACCGAGCGCTTCTTCAACGAGCTCATTGCTCGACGTATCGATACAAGTACTGCACGCAGCGAAACTCTCAGCCTCATACATGGAATGCGCTACCTTAAGCTTGGGGTACGAGGGTACGTTGGATAGCTAATTTCCTCATGTTTTGCTGTTACCAGATTTCAACTCTTGGCGGGCTTAACGCCGCTACGTCGTTCGTTGCCAAGGCGAATCCTCTAAACCGGCAGCCGGCAAAGAAGAAGAGCGAGTTGCACCATGCGATGTGCAACATGCTTTCCAGTGTGCTAGCACCGCTCGCCGATGCTGGAAAAGGCCAATGGCCCCCTCCGGGGGTCGACCAAGCTTTGACACTATGGTACGATGCCGTCCTACGGATCCGCAGTCAGCTCATGCATTGGATGGATAAGCAAAGCAAACATGTTAACGTAAGAAGCACGCCCTTGCTTACTTTTCCCTGAAATCACCCTCCATTTCTCAGGTCGGATACCCCCTTGTGACGAGCCTGCTGTGCTTGGGAGACCCGGAAATCTTCATCAGCTCCTTCAACCCTCATCTCGATCAATTGTACAAGCTACTGCGGGTAAGTGGCGTGTTCCTTCTGCCGGCTGGTTGACGTATGGGATTTTATCAGGAGAAGAACAACAGATCTG
Source organism: Selaginella kraussiana (assembly GCA_001021135.1). NCBI lineage: Eukaryota > Viridiplantae > Streptophyta > Lycopodiopsida > Selaginellales > Selaginellaceae > Selaginella > Selaginella kraussiana. The sequence continues at coordinate 3,488 of LDJE01100056.1, forward strand.
TGGCTCTGGAATGCCTCCACAGAGTTGTGCGCTTCTACCTTCACGTTTATGCCGAAGGGCAGCAGCAAAATCGCGTTCTCGACAGCGTGAACGCTCAGATACTCGGCTGCTTGAAGAAGAACCTGCTGACACAAGACGTACAACACGAGAAGGTGGTCGACCTGTGTGTCACCATTGCCGAGAGCAACCTCGACTTCGCGATGAACCACATGGTGCTGGAGCTGCTTCGGATGGAAAACCTCGGGGAGGGCAAAGTCATCGGCCTTCGAGCTCTACTCGCCATTGTCTCCTCTTCCTCGGCCGAACCCTACAGGCTCGGCTCCGACTTCACGGACGACTCCCGCCTTTCATTTCGAGGCTCTCCGACGTCCTCGTGGTCGTCTGCCAACTCGGCTCTCTTCACCTCACCGCGGGCTTCGGAAATCTCTACCAAGGCGAACGACATTGCTCCTTATCTTCCCAAGGTCCGGGCTGCGCTTGGTTCTATCATCAAGGCGTGCCACAGCACTTATGGAACAGCACTGCTCACTGCTTCCAAGACCACCATAGGTGCTTCAGAAAAATTTTAAACCCTAAACCCACTCATTTCCTGCAGATGCATTAACCAAAGAGAAGCCTCAAGGGTGGCTCGTTTTCCGCTGGGCGCTCAAGTGTGTGCCGCATCTCATTCCCGAACCCTGGCGGAACGATAAGATGACGGAGATAATACCAGCGTATGCCATCAGCGTAGAACCCGGGGTCCGTGAAGAAGCAGTGCAAGTTTTGTTCAGAACAGTTCGTGATCTTCCACAGAGCCGGTTCGCGGTAATGCGTGGGATGTCCAATTTCATTTTTCGGCTGCGAGACGACTTCCCGATCCTCATTCGAACATCGTTAAATCGTCTGGTTCAACTCCTTCACTCGTGGCGTAGTTATCTTTCGGAAGAAGGTGCAGTACACGAAGGCAAGAGCACCAGCAGCAGCAGCAGCAATGCAAGGTCCCGTGAAGACAGTGCGAGAATTGCTTCGGGGCTGGACGCCGTCGGGCTCATATTCCTCTGCTCGGTGGATGTTCAGATCCGGCACACTGCCCTAGAGCTCCTCAGGGCTGTTCGAGCTCTGCACAGTGATCTTTCCAGGCTCTCTTCCTCCAAGGAAAGGGGCAACAAGAGGCCGCGTCCAGAGCATACTTTTGTCATTGATGTATTCGAAGAGGCCGGGGTACGTAGATTTATACGAATGCGTCGTAGTTGCATGAGATTTCTTTCTTCTGTGGCAGGAGGATATTGTCCAACAATGCTACTGGGACTCCGGGCGATGGAACGAAAGGAGAAAGGAGTGGGACGTCATTCCACAAGATGTTACACTGCAAACTGTTCTTGAGAGCTCGGATCGGGGCCGGTGGGCAAGATGTCTGAGCGAGCTTGTCAAGTATGCGGCCGAGTTATGCCCATCAGCAGTTCAAGGTGCAAGGTATCTAAGGGTTTAGGGTTTGTGTCCTAGGGTTTATAATTTTTGTTTGGTAGACTGGAGGTGGTGTCCCGGCTTGCTCAGATAACTTCGGTCGACCTTGGAGGCAAATCCCAGGCTTCCCAGGATGAGAGTAAGATTGATCAGTGGCACATATACTCCATGTTCGCGTGTTCATGCCCTCCGGAGGACCCTGACGATATGACCAGCCAGTCACAGAAGGAGCTCTTCCGGCTTATTCTACCGTCCGTGAAGTCTGGATCGGAGTCTCAGATCGTAAGTCTCTAATTATTGTAACGCTGCCTTTGATGGTCGCAGAATGCCGCAACTCTGGCGTTGGGGCATTGCCACTGGGAGATATGCGAAGCCATGCTAATAGAGCTGACGCAGTTTCGTGATGAGGTGAACAGCGAAGTGGAGAGCAGACCCAAGTGGAAGGTTAGTAGCTCTTTTGTGATTGATTTGGGGCAACCCGGTGGTGATGCAGAGTCAGAAGTTGCGACGGGAAGATATACGAGTTCACGTTGCCAATATTTATCGAATGGTGGCCGAAAACATCTGGCCCGGGATGCTCATTCGGAAGCCTGTTCTCCGTGGTCACTTCGATAGGTTCGTCGAAGACACGGTGATGCAGATCCCAATGTCCTCCTCGCCCGAAGCCTTCCAGGACGTCCAGCCTCTTCGCTTCTGCCTCGCATCGGTTCTGCGATCAGTTGCTCCCGAAATGGTCAAGGCAAACTCCGATCGATTCGACACCCGAACGAGGAAGCGGATGTTCGATCTCTTATCGTCCTGGTGCGATGATACGGCTACCGCCTGGACTCAAGACGGTGTTAGCGAATACCGTAGAGAGGTAGACAGGTACAAGTCGTCGCAGAGTTCTCGTACGAAAGACTCCGTCGAGCGAATAACGCTGGAGAAGGACGTAAACGAGCAGGTTGAGGCTGTTCAGTGGGTGGCAATGAACGCAATGGCAGCCCTGCTATACGGGCCCTGCTTCGACGACAATGTTCGGAAAATGAGCGGCCGAATCATCGCCTGGATTAACGGACTCTTCTTGGAGCCGGCTACCCGAATACCAGTCGGCTACTCTCCTGACCCGAGGACACCGCTTCACAAATTTGCAGTTCCGGGTGGTGTTTTTGATATTCCTCAAGGTGGTAGAGATCGTCACAAGAGCAACCCTCTGCGAGTTCAGCTTGCGAAGACTGCTCTGATGAACCTCGTGCAGACCAACATCGATCTCTTCCCGGCGTGCATTGATCAGGTACTCGTCTAACCCTAAACCCTAGATAGACCAGACCCTAAACCCGGATGTTATGCAGTGTTACTCATCTGATATCTCGATCGCGGACGGGTATTTTTCGGTGCTGGCCGAGGTTTACATGCGTCACGAGATACCAAAATGCGACACCCAGAGGCTGTTGAGCTTGATCCTCTACAAGGTGGTAGATCAGTCTCGTCGGATCCGGGACGATGCTCTGCAGATGCTGGAGACGCTGTCCATCAGGGAGTGGGCCGAGGACGGGGAAGGAACCGGCCGGTACCGAGCTGCGGTGGTGGGGAGCTTGCCGGACTCGTATCAGCAGTTCCAGTACCAGCTGTCCACCAAACTAGCCAAGGAGCACCCGGAGCTGAGCGAGCTGCTGTGCGAGGAGATTATGCAGCGCCAACTCGACTCGGTCGACATCATCGCGCAGCATCAGGTGCTCACCTGCATGGCACCTTGGATCGAGAACCTCAACTTCGTGAAGCTCTTGGAGTCGGGCTGGAGCGAACGCCTCCTCAAGAGCCTCTACTACGTTACCTGGCGGCACGGGGACCAGTTTCCAGACGAGATCGAGAAGCTGTGGAGGACGGTGGCCAATCAGCGGCGGAACATCATACCGGTTCTCGACTTCCTCATCTCCAAGGGTATCGAAGACTGCGACTCGAATGCCTCTGGTGAAATCAGCGGCGCTTTTGCCACCTATTTCTCCGTGGCCATGAGGATCAGCTTGTACCTTGCCAGGGTTTCGCCGCAGCAGACCATTGATCATCTGGTGTTCGAGCTTGCTCAGAGGAGGCTGGAAGACCACTCGGAGCAGTTCAAACGTCCTGCGGATGCTGCCTTTGAGGCCGACTGCTCCACCGTGCTCGAGTTCTCGCAGGGGCCGGCTCCACTCCAGCTGCTCGAACCTCCGCCCCACATGTCTCCGCTTCTGGTCCGGAGTTCTCTGGAAGGTCCACTGCGGAACGCCAGCGGAAGCTTAAGCTGGAGGACCGCCACAGGTCGCAGCATGTCTGGCCCCCTGAATACCATGGCCGAGATGGTGCAGCACGGACGATCCGGACAGCTCTTCTCGGGCTCGGGACCGCTTCCAAACGCCGCCGTCCCGGTTGGAGTGCGCAGCTCGACTGGGAGCGTCAAGAGCCGGCATCTCTCCCGGGAAAGCGGAGACTACTTGGTGGACACTCCGGAAGAAACTCGAGCGAGTACACCTGCTGTGATCGCCAGCGAGCTTCAAGCGGCTCTACAGGGTGGTCACCACTGGCTGTCGAGAGCCGACATTGCCTTAATCCTACTCGCCGAGATCGCCTACGAGAACGACGAGGACTTCAGGGGCCATCTTCCATTGCTCTTCCACGTTACGTTCGTCTCCATGGACAGTTCCGAGGACATAGTACTCAACCATTGCCAGCACCTTTTGGTAAACTTGCTGCACTCGCTGGCACACTTGGAGCTCTACAAGGGCGAAGGAGAGCAGGTTGTGAGCTTGATCAACTACGTGCAGTCGAAGAAGGGCACTCGAATGTGGGAGAAAGAAGAGATGACCCTCACCAGGACCGAGCTTCCAAGTGCGGCTCTTCTGTCGGCTTTGGTCCTCAGTGTTGTGGACGCCATCTTTTTCCAAGGGGACCTTCGAGAAAGATGGGGTGAAGAAGCCCTCAAATGGGCCATGGAGAGTTCCTGCCGACACCTTGCGTCCCGCTCCCACCAGATATACCGAGCTCTCCGTCCGAGTGTTACCAGCGATACCTGCGTTTCGCTCCTTAGGTGCTTGCACCGGTGCTTCAGCAACCCTACGCCGTCGGTACTCGGTTTCGTGATGGAGATCCTGCTAACCTTGCAAGTGGCCGTGGAGAGCATGGAAGCCGAGAAGGTTATCCTCTACCCGCAGTTGTTCTGGGGCTGCGTAGCCATGCTGCATACGGACTTCGTTCACGTCTACGTGCAAGTGCTGGAGCTTCTTGCTCGCATCCTCGACCGGCTTTCCTTCCACGATCATACGGCGGAGCAGGTTCTGCTGTCCAGCATGCCCCGGGACGAGCTGGAGATGAACGAATCGTCGTTTGGCCGTCTAGAGTCGAGCAAGGGCGAGGAAGCTCCGGTTTTTGAAGGCGTGCAGCCGCTGGTGCTCAAGGGGCTCATGTCAACAGTGAGCCATACGTCTGCAATCGAGGTGCTCTCTCGGATCACGCTGCACTCGTGCGATCGCATATTTGGCGACTCGGACACTCGCTTGCTCATGCACATCGTCGGCCTGCTACCCTGGCTCTGCCTGCAACTCAACAAAGTGCAGGGGCACGACTCGCCGCTTCAGCAGCAGCTCCAGAAGGCGTGCTCCGTTGCTGCCAACATCGCCCAGTGGTGCCAAGCCAAGGGGCTCGACACCTTGGCCGTCGTCTTCTCGGCTTACTCCCAAGGCAAGGTCACAACCATAGAGGAGCTGCTCAACTGCATGATACCCCTCCTCTGCAGGGAGTGGTTCCCGCGGCATTCAGTGCTAGCCTTTGGACACCTCCTGCGAGTTCTTGAAAAGGGGCCGGTCGAGTACCAGCGGGTCATCCTCTTGATACTGCGGGCACTGCTGCAACATACTCCCATGGATACGGCCCAGAGCCCTCAGGTGTATGCCGCCGTTTCGCAGCTGGTGGAGAGCTCCTTGTGCTGGGAGGCGCTCCATGTCTTGGAAGCCGTGCTGCAGAGCTGCAGTACCATTCCAAGTGAACAGGATGCAACTAGTACTGGTACTTCCAATGGCCACGGCGTCGTCCTCACTAGCCAGACGTCGTTCAAGGCTCGGAGTGGACCACTCTCTTATTCGTGGGCCGGTTCGGGTGGAGCACCGGCTGCAAGTGTTGATATGCTTCCTTCCAGGGAGACGGCCCTGCAAAATACAAGGCTTGCCTTGGGCCGAGTACTCGACACTTACGGACTGGGCATGAGGAAGGACTACAAGAGGCTGGTCCCTTTCGCTTCCACCAACGTGCACACGGAACAGCAGCAACACCAGCAAAAACACCACCGATAGCTACTACGTTATGGAGCCACGGTAAATACATGTACAATTGTAGCTATACTGACAGTATGCCTGGGAATTTTTTTAATTATAACACGCGATGCGTTTTGTGTATTTACGGATAACCCTAGCCTTTGCGAAGAATGAATACGGAGAGAGGGACTTGTATGAACGGGGAGAACAACGTTACCTGCAGATGAATACAAGTCTTTGAGAGAGAAACTGTCATTTCGTTGCCTGTATAGGGAATGCACAGTTATGTTGGTTTTGCATTGCAACAGAACATTCCTCACACGCTGAGTGGAGCATAGGGCATGCACTTCCATGAACTATAGCATGGCCATTTTGTTTGGAATCATTTTGCAAACCTTGCACATGTCTGGGTTCTTGTGATCGAAAGAGCCACCAGCCCATTTCTTCTGTTTGCAAGGGCGAAGAGCTTGTAGAGGTGGTTTAGTAGTATGAGTTCAGGAAATAAAGTTGTTTTATAAGAGAAGGACTCAAACAATGCACAAAGATGTTCTGAACGAGTTGAAGGTTGTGTCTACTGGCACCAAGGATCTCGTAAGGGGGAAACAAATTCATGCACAGGCATTGGAATCCGGGAACCGTTTCTGCATTTACGTTGCTACAGCATTTGTCAATATGTATGCAAAGTGCGGAAGCATTGCAGATGCTCGTGGTATTTTTGACTCTATCAAGCACCCTGACGTTGTGTTGTGGACTGCCCTCATTCTGGGGTATGCCGATAACGGTGAAGGAATCACTGCCTTGGCTCTGTTTGCAAGTATGAGCTCTCAAGGCTGCAAAGCCAATCGTTTCACCTATGTTGCTGCTCTCAAGGCTTGTGCATCCCTTGGTAATACAGAACAATGCCTGGAGCGGGTACGAGAGATACACGTAGCCATGGGACGTGATTTGTCTGTGATAGTACAGAACACCTTGATAGACCTCTACTGCAAGTGTGGAAGAGTAGCAGAGGCTCGAGATGTTTTTGAGAGCATGAAACAGCCATCAGTGGTGTCATGGACGTCTCTCATATTTGGCTACGCCGGTAGTGGGGAGGGTGCCACTGCATTGGAGCTGTTCACAAGGATGAGGTACGAGGGTTACGTGCCAGATTCCTTCACGTTTGTTGCCGCTCTCACCGCCTGCATTGCTCTTGCACAACACCAAAGGGAAGAGGAATGTTTGAGATGGGGTAAAGAGATACATAAACAGATTGGCCATCATTCAAATGTTATAGTGGAAAGCACACTGATAGACATGTATGTCAAGTGCGGTCGAACGACTGATGCTCGTCACGTTTTTGATAGAATGAAGCAGCCAAACGTGGTTTCATGGACTACTCTCATTATGGGATACGCAGAGAATGGAGATAGCGTCGCTGCCTTGGATATGTTTGCAAAAATGAAATTTAGGGGGTGTACCCCCAACTCCATGACTTTTGTTGCTGCCCTCAAAGCGTGTGCTTGTCTTGGAGCTCTCGACTCCGGTTCAAAAATACACTCGGAAATGGACGCCGAAGCCATATGTAATCCGATCGTCGTGACTAGCCTGGTGGACTTCTATGCAAAATGTGGTAGCCTGGCGGATGCTCGAAAGATCTTTGAAACGTACCCGACAAAGTCGACCTTGAGCTGGACTGCATTATTGGCCGGTTATAGTCGCTTGGGAGACTACGAGGCTGTGTTTGAACTCTTCGAAGGCCTGGAGGATAGATGTTTGCAACCAAATGGTGTCACCTTCCTTTGCCTCCTCACTTGCTGTAGTCATGCTGGTCTCGTTGGTAAAGCAAAGGAGCTCTTTACAGCAATGCCAACCAAGTATGGTATCCACCCCACGGTCGAGCACTATAACTGCATGGTTGATATCCTCGGCCGTTCAAACAAGCTGGACGAGGGCATGGTGTTACTGCGCGGTATGACTTGCAAAGCGGACTGCGTGACCTGGTTGACACTCTTGGGTGCCTGTCGCAAGTGGGAAAACCTTGCGTTAGGAAGGTTAGCATTCAGGTCCTTGCTGAGCACGAATGGTGTTATCAATGGGGTCAGTGCTGCCTATTTACTGATGGCACACTTATACGGAAGCAAGGAAATGTGGGAGGAGCAAGAGCTGATCCTGAAGATGGTAAATCCGAAATCCTGGGGGAAGGGGCAAACGTGTTGGACGGAAGAAGTGTGCCAGGTTCATACGTTTGTACGATCTTATACATTTAGATAAAGCTAAAAGCATACATGCACGTGGTCGGCACAAATACCTGACCTAATTTCCCACATCGAACACACGCTCTATATTGTTTTAACCATTGTACATCGGCCTGAAGCAATGGCCACGAGATATTTTGTTATC
>LDJE01100057.1:0-19074 GCA_001021135.1 Selaginella kraussiana
AGAGTCGCCGTCGTTTGGTGGCTGGCCAAGCTCTGAAAGCTTGTCTCGGGTTCCAGGGTTTACTATTACCACAAACTAATGTACGGTGCTACCGTGGTTAACACCTTTTCCAGGTACGTCCCTCGTCAAAGCTCCGCTTTCCTGCTTGGCTGATATTGATGGCTCTTCAAGAACTACGCGGCACCATCAACTCCTGTATTTTTACTTTCCAGCTATTATTTTTCCAAGCTTTTTTCCCGCTGTTGTATCTATCCTAGCCTTGGTGCAAATTGCTTGCTGCTATGACAGCATCCCTTCCCCTGACTTCTTCTCTGGACTCGCTGTTCCTCATCCCCACCACCCTTTTTTTTTCTCCGTCTCTATAATGTTGGAGCATCACATCCTCATTGGCCTCGTTTCGTTGTCAATCTCGGCTGTCAAAAATACTAACAAGCTCGCATGTCACGTCTTGCCCCAAGGAGAAAATGGTTGTTTTTCTATTTGTTGGTAAATGAAAATGCTTGTTTAGCGGGTGTTCATAGGTATAAAAAGAGATACTCCAATTATCTTAGTGGAGCCCCCGTCATGCTCGATCGTGCTGGTCTAAACAACGCTAAACAAGCATTAACTGTTGTTATAAGTAGCCACAATCCAAGGCTACACCACTTACAGCTTTTCCCATCATCGATGTCGTCCCATATTCCATGAGCTGTTCTCCAACATAAAAAAGACCACTTCTCCTCCAATCAATGCCACAGTTGATGAGAATTAAGAACCGCCTGAGTGCTCGTCTGTGCTCGACCTCAAGAGTCAACCTTGATAGATCAGCAACAACGAGTGCTCTCATAAAACATAGTTTTCCAGCTCAAGGTCGATTTCAGAGTGACGAACGGATGATATATGTTATCACGGGCTCCGACTCGTACGTATTCATTCTTGGATGGTAAAGGTTCAAGTTCCATGTTCGTGACCGGCGTTAAATTCCCCACAGCTTTTAACCCGAAAGAACGCATTCAACCTTCATGAACACTTCGAGTTTCTCCATGTGAAGAAGCCAATGACAATTCACATTTCACATGGAAAAGCCGCTGTGATAAGTCAATGAAACAGACTTACACAAAAGTCGAATACATTGCTTGAAGCAACTGCAGTAGCAGCAGCAACAGCCCCACCATGCACTCGACATGTCGAGATGCTCATCACCACTATCATGAGAAACACTTGCATTTCCTCCACCCTATGTCACCAATAATCCCCACACGAGCAAGTGCCATTGTGAAAGTGGTGGAATCGATTGCCATCCCTGACTGAAATTTGCCTCCCCGTCAACCTCGATATAAACTTAATAGCCGAGTGACAGTTGATACACATCCGGAGGTTTTTTACCACCCGGAGTGGTAACCCTTTCGGGGTACTGATAGCACCAAACGCCACCGCCAGCTTCTCGTCGTGGTAACCCCTAATATCATGAAGTGGGACATACCCTTCCTTCTCCATCACGTTACTCCACTCCTGGAGTTGAGCACCAATCCTCTCGATCATCGGGTGCGGCCCGGCGCCGCCCCCAAACTCATATACAACCCCATTCACCTCGATATAACTTCGACTGGCCTCCCCTTTCTTGATTCTCCTCTCCATCGCGAGCTTCCTCAGGTTCTTGAGCGCTTGGAGATGACCGGTGTTGATGAACATGTTCGCAAGAAGAATGTAGGGCGCGGCATTCCTCGGCTCGAGCTTGAAGATCGTCGCCGCCGCGCGGAGACCCCTCTCGACGTCCATATGAATCGAGCAAGAGCTGAGCAAGATCATCCATGGAACCCAGTCGAGCTGAAAGGAGTAACCACTCGTGGTGATGACGGCCTCGGCTTCCTCAAGCTGGCCGCTTCGCCCTAGTAGATCGATCAGGCAACCATAGTGCTCCCTGGTAGCAACCAGTTCATGGTCCCATATCATCGACGTGAAGTACTCCAACCCTACCCTCCAAAGTCCGCTATGGCTGCAGCTCATGAGGACGTTGAGGAACGTCATCTCGTTCGGGCCGATACCATCAAGCACCATGTCTTGTATCAGAAAAATCGACACATTTCCAAGGCCTTGCTGCGCGCTGGCGGAGATCATGGTATTCCAAGTAACGATGTTGCGATCACACATTGTCCCGAAGACGTCCCATGCAAGACCAAAGTTACCACATTTCCCATAGAGGTTGATCAACGTGGTACCAACCATGACGTCGAGTTCGTAACCTAGTAACAGTATCCGGTTTAGCATCGAATGCCCCTCGGTTAACGCTCCAACGCATGAGCAAGCGTCGATGGTTGCAATGAACGTCACCGCGTTCGACTTCACACCTTCCATTTCCATCCTATGAAAGAGCAAAATCCCGGCTTTTCCAACACCACGGTGAGCGTACGCCGTTACCATCGCCGTCCATGGTACGACGTTGCTCGTCGAGCATACGTCGTCGAATGCACGTCGTGCTTCGTCCAGGCTACCACAGCGTCCATACATACTGATGATCGAAGTTGCAACCCTCAAATCCCTATGAAAACCCTTGGCAATGATCTTCTGATGAATCCTACGTCCATCCAAGAGATGCTCGAAGAACAGGCACGTCTCAAGGACGTTGATGAATGTCACAGCGTCCGCTTGAACACCTCCAGACTCCATATTCTCGTAGATTTCTAGGGCTTCCTCGTATCGTCCTTCCTGAGCATACGCTGCGATCATCACATTCCACGAGACCGTATTTTTCCATTGCATACGGTCGAATACGCATTTGGCCTCCTCTAAACTCCCACATTTCGCGTACATATTCAGCAACGCAGTGTTCAACACAACATCAGCTTGCATCCGGCTCATGAGGAAGCAATAATGGGCATTTCTCGCGTCCACAAGATCACCCACGGTAGCACAAGCGCGGAATATCATGGCATATGTCACCGTATTTGCCCGCATACCGGCATACGCAATGTTATTGAACATATCAAATGCCTCCTCCAGATGCCCATGGTTGGCATATGCAGAAATCATGGCATTCCAACATACCAAATCCCGCTCAGGCATGCTATCAAATACGTACTTTGCCATCTCTACGTCCCCACATCTGGCGTACATATTCACCATCGCAGTCCCCAATACGACGTCCTCTCTGTATACCGATTGTTCGATCCTCTGATGAGCTTTCCACCCTTCCTCAAAATCCCCAACTTCGGCAATTGCACCCACGAGGCTCGAATAGGTCACGAAATTAGGTTTCACCCCTTCAAGCTCCATTCTCTGGAATAATTTCACCACCTCGGAGAACTGCTGATGCTCGGCATGAGCTCCGAGCAAAATCGTCCATGAAAATACATTCGGATCCTTGATACTCTCAAAAACTGCAAGTGCCTCTCGTAAATCCCCGCACTTAGCATACATTTCCACCAATATGTTCTGCAAAAATCTGTCACCACGGTAGAGCTTATCCTTGCGAAGTCTACCATGTATTTCCCTCAAAGACTCAAGCTCCGTACATTGCCTCAGTAACGAGGCATACGTCGCGGAGTCGACCGACGTCCCCTCCCCGCGCAGCCTCCGTTCGAGTGTGTCTAATCCCTTCTGCAGCTCGGTTTTACATTCTACCTCGCAATGCAGGGGCTCGGTTGTAAGATTTACCGCGGGGGTTTCACCCCACGCGAGGAATTCATTCTTCGAACTATTGAGCCATCTAGCGTAGCTCTCCGGCACGAAACTCTCCTGGCTAAGCTGCTGCTGGTTCACTGCAGAACTCGAAAACTTGCATGAGGGATTGATAAACTTCCTCAACTGTTTATACCTATACCTATACCTATGCATCATCATCGGCCTCCATGGAACTGGACCTGCTCCGCTTTTTCCTCAATGTTCTGTGCATGCAAGACTCAGAAACCCTAAACCCTAAACCGGAACCCTAAACAAATTACATACCCCGGTTCGTCCGCTTGGTGGCGCTTTGAAGAAATGGGCCTTTCGTCGGGTGATCCCGGATCGACTATCAGGTCCTCGGGCAGCTTCTTCGCTTCCTCGGCGTCGCCGGTGACGGTTTTGAAGCCGACATGAAAGGCACCGAGGTGATTGATCGTCAGGAACGCAACGGAGCGTGGAAGCTTGAACCTCTTCGGACCGGCACTTCCAGCTGCAAGTTTTTAATAAAATGGTCGAGTGAAGGTGGAGAACTTACGATTTACGTAGAGAATGTTATCATGGTAGAGCACCCCTGGGACGTGAGAGTGTCCAAAGACTACTATGTCCGGAGCTTCGGCATCGATGATCTTCCGTGTATCGGGGACTGTTTTCGGTGGGAAGTAACATGCATGTCTAGAAATACAAACAATTAAAAAGCATTGTTAGAAGCATGTTTTATACTAAATTGTGTGGTAACATGCGTGCAAGGAATATACATGACTATGTATCACCACCAATCGTAACTTCTATAAAATTGAATTGAATCAGCATATCCATAAAAATATAAACACATAATGAATTGAATTAACAGTCTAACATAAACGTCAGAACATTTAAATACAATACACTTTATACACATGCAATACCGTTTAACAAAGTCAGAAAACTTAAATACAATACATTTTATAAACATGAAATACCAGACATACAGATAATACTTACATGACCAATATCTTCTTTCCTAGGATGGTAACGGTGGTGTAACCAGGCAAGTCGGTAACCCTGCTCCAAAGAACCCTCATCAGACAGTGAACTCGCAAACCTAGTAGCGTACCCTTCATCGACGTTACCGGCAACGGCAACCACTCGACACCGTAGTTCCGACGCCAAGGTTTCCACCACCCGAGAAGCTGTTGCTCTATTTTTCTTCTTAGCATCACCTACATCACCTGAAGGACGCCCCCGAATCAGAAACAACTTCGAAAAAAATGACGCATTTTGCTCGGAAGAAAAATGCTTGTTATTCAATAAAAGTTACAAGCACACACCTGCATGGAGTACAAGTTCTGCATTGCCCTTTTTCAAAGTGGACAACGTCTGCTCATCTAAGAGTCCGTGAGTGTCTGAAAGCAGGGCTACTACGCATTCTTCCTCCATGACATTCTTACTTCTAAGACTGCCCCTGAGGGCCGACGCTTGTTCCAGCAGTAGCTGTGGCTTTGCGCTTCTCCTTCTCTTTGGCTAAATTGATGTCGTAAGCTGAAGCCATAATAATCACCGCCCTGAAAAATGCACAGAAATTCAGCAGATAGAATGGCGTCAACTTACAGTCCCCCGAAGATCAGCAGGCTGCGAGTGCGCTGCTCCATTGTTTCTCAAGAACCCTAAATTTCTGGGGTTTAGGGTTGAGCGCTTGAGATATTTTTAGTGATTTAGGGTTCGTGAGGGATATGGCGCTGGCTCATTCGCATTCAACAAACATCTGCACTGGCGTCAAGAGGCAAACTTTAGGTATGACCGTATGACTACAGAGCTCGTATGATGTATAACACGACTATGGAATAAAATGTATATAGCATTTTGTGTAAGTATTATAATGTAAAGATATTTTTTTAAATGTGAATGTAAAGCTTAGGTAAATGTACTGTATCTAAATTTCTTGTATTTCTATACGGGTATAACACCACTGTATACACCAGTTGCTCACGCTAAAAGGACCCGGAGTAGAGTTCCATCAGTAGAATCAACAGAAACAGAGCTGCCTGAGGACAAATACGCAGAAAAATATAAGCAACCTCCTGCCAGTCGAGAAGCAGTGCTCAAGTCATGTTTCGTCACCTCTGGTGGTATGGCAGTGGCCGGTTTGGGTACTCGTCAAGTAAGCATCTTTGTCTCGTCAGGTTAACCCTCTCGTTACCACGGTTAAACCGTTGACGTACTTACCACGTTTACCACTGGCAGCTCTCTCATTTTCTCGCAGACTCGGGATGGTTGAGCTCATCAGACTGCACGGCACTAATCCCATGTGAGTAGTATAGTATAGTCGTAGCTAGTACGTATTCGACGCTTGTGTGTTTAAGCGTGTAAGCAAACGTCTTCAACGACGTCATATTTATTCAAATCGCCATCGCTGTTGTTGCAGTTGATTTTCTCACATGGCACTCTGGAGCCACCGTAGGGATGGTTGCACTCGTATCTGTGCTACGCTTACTGTTCCTCAAGGTCTGGCCGGACTTCGCATTTTCAAGCCAAGCAGCAAATGAAAAAGTCGGGTTTTTTTTTTCTTCCCTTCAAAAGTACCACCTTTATGAGGCAATCCTTCTAGAGACGGGTACTCTAACCATATTATACGTATTTTGACAGGTCTTATCATCGTTGGAGCCATTGGATTATGTTTCGGTGGCTTTCGCCTCTGGTTTAAGTGAGGTATAATTTTTTAAAGCCCTAATGATTTTATAAATTGCTTAAACAATAGGAACTCTTGTTTCGGGGAGCTGTGCTACCCCTTTTGGGAATGGACACCAAGGCTGTCCTTGTCTCCGGAACCATCTTTGGAGCCTTGCACTTGACAGGTGGTAGAAACGTCGCCTTTGCAATCTGGTGAGCTCTTTCTTTGATTTTGCAACCCCGAGAAACCTCACTTTCGTATCCTTACAGGGCATCCTTAGTTGGCATTCTATATGGTGCAGCGTCGGTGTGGACGTCTGATCTCTACGTCCCGATGCTATCCCACTCGCTCGCGAACTTGGCAGCCGCTTTGTTTTGGAAATATTCGAACGATAAGTAAAACATGTACTTGCCCTAAACTGACCACCTTCAACGGAGTTGGTACGGAGTCGTCTTCGATGATTTGTCATGTCATTGCTGGAGGATGGCTTGACAAAGGTCTTGATCACCTCCGTCGGTTGGGATTTTCCTTCGTTCTAGAGGAAACAAAGAACCATCTCTTTCAATCTATTCGAAAATGAACGTTCCTTCGCTTGTACACTTATGAATGTAGGCCCTGATTCTTCCTTGGAATGCTGGCATCGAAGGAACTTTGAGTCGTTCTCATCAAAGACCCGCGCGCGCGGCGTGAATATTCCGATCTTTTGAGTTCGAATTTTGAATTAAATTAGTTTTGGCGGGCTTTTTTTCCAACAACGTCGCTGTGCTAAGAAGAAGTCCCACATACAAGCAATCATTCATTCACTCATTGGTCCCTCTTTCGCGAGCAGCGAGTCGATCGTAGCACTCATCCATCAAAGATTCCAAAACCCGGAAGACGCCGAGCTACGGACCTGCTGCATGCTCTCCTTATTCTCATATTTTTCTCTTGCAGAATCGCAACCCAAGTCAATGCACTGGGACCAAAGCATCCTGCGAAGCACCAGTCGAAGGTTTATAAAAATGCTTGCAGGCAGAGGGGTTTTTTCAGCCTCTTTTCAAGCCTCAACATCGTCGTCCCTTTCATCGCCACCAGAAAGCAAGGGAATCATTTCACGCGAAAGCCGCCATTTTTCTCATCTATGGAGATATATATTGCTTGTGTCGTTGCAAATAAAGCTCTCTCCTTTCATGCAGGGAGTTCCCTTGTGGGCGAGCGACAAATGAACAGAGACATACATACCCTCCTTTTGTTAAAGGACATGCCGCACCGCGTAGTCTGGGACGGACACAGAGAGCGTGTACACAGAGGGTGGTGGTGGTACCCATCACCCTAAAGTTAAGTCATGGTTAGGTTAAACCGGCATTATGTTAAGCACTATCTATCTATCAATCTATCTATCAGTACACTGGGATTCCACTGGCGATAGAGTCGCGACATACTTTCTGCCGACTTCTTCGTTAATATGGCTTATATATACATCACTTTGCAGCTCAGCAAGTTGATCTGCATGGCTGGTGGGTCTTTCATATGTTTATACCTATTACATGCCCCTTGTCGGGGAAGTTTTTCTGATTGAAACCAGCCAAAGGAAATTCAAAGGAAGACGCAAAGTACTTTCCATACCATTTTGTACTCGATAAACTATTAGACAAGGTTGATTGAAGCTCTGATAATCTAGCATTCCTGCCTTGTCCTGTTTTCCTTGTTCCTGAGAAAACTTGCATTGGGTATCGAGCTGCAGGAGGAACCTTTGTGACATAATGCAAAATCTAGCGATGGGGGGGAATGGATGGATTGCAGTCTACTACTGCCTAGAATTCCCCTGGCTGTTCCTAGCGTATGTGCACGCGTGCCCCACGGAAAAAATATATACACTTCTCTTGAGGGTCTTGTCATCTTGCTCCACCTTCCAAGGTATGTATAGCATGTGTACAATTGTAAGTGTAGACGTATTCTGGCAAGGAGCTTCAGCTTCTTGTGGGTCCGATGTATTGTGTCAAGGGCTCTGGAGACCTTTGAGGTCCAATCCTTGGCTGTTGTTTACAAACTTCATGATCGTCCTTTAGATCTCTCTCCCGCACGGAAGAAGGCGCTTTTCCTTACAAATATGAGATTGTGTTGCTTCAAGATCCCCCATCCTACCCAGGAAGGGGCTCTTGTAGGCCTAGGATCATCCAAAACAAAGGAATGGAATCTCTAAACATTGCCTTGACGTTGAAACGTGGGATTTCAATAGATTGATCCAACTTATTTTATGCGTATCCGAGCGGTGCATGGATGGACGTAACTTCACCCTATTTAACTGGGGAGCATGTGGTAACAAGGGACATCTTTTCATAAATTAGTCATTTGGAGATTAATTTCTAGAATGTTGATAGTTTCACTTTGTCGATTGCATCGAGCCACGACTCGTCGCGAGCATATATCTATCTGTTCAATCATTGATAGAGACTAAGGATTCTAGATTATGTCATGTGATTAAGCATCTCCTAGGGCATTTGTTTAAACATGCAGGGACAAACCAACTCTTGCAAGGCAAAATGTGGTTAAGCATCTCCTAGGTTGTTTAAACATGAGCAACCCTTGCGGCAAAGTCACTTTTTGCTAAAAATAATAGACCAAACCATAGGAAAACTAGTTCTTCGACCGCAATCATGGCAAGCTTTTGCCAATATACATACACTTTAGATGTTGGAAGACTACGTACATGGGAGCCCAACTATTCACTTTTACTCAACTTTTGAGAGGAATCATTTCACACACACCCCTGTCGGGACGGATCGATCAAGCTCAAGTTCATGCATTGAAGTGGTAATATTTTTGAGTTTGTACAGCTTTGACGAAGAAGAGGAAGAAGATATATCTCATCATTCTACCAAGGAACCTTGAGGCGGGAGTTTTCTAACAAGTCCCACTATATATGAATTCCCCCAAAGCCACGGGGTTGACAAAGACTTTCGACAAATTGCTAGATTACATTAGACAACCACCGCATCCTTGTCCGAAAGAAGCCCGAGAATGAGTTAGAGGTACTGGCAGGAGGGGTCGGCATCTGTGGACTTTTTTAAGTGAAGCTTCCTCCAGCTTAACAACCTAACATTCCTCCAAAACCATGTCCAAAACTAACGTTCCAATGCTGGACGTTCCGATCTAACGGGAAATGCAGCTCGGCTTGTGGTCCATTAAAATCACACCCCCCTATCTCTATGGATGCTTGAGTGTCTGGTCGCTCGCGATTTCAGCTGGCAATAGGCCTGAAAAACCTCCTGAAAGTTTTCTTCGTCAAAAATTACCCACTGCTTGTTCTATATCTGATCAGCTGTCAAGAATACGCCGCAGCTATTTTTTTTAACATTCGCTTTCACCAGGAATACGAGCGTCTAACGACGGAATATCCGTCCAACGCGTAGAAACTTCGAAGCACGACTTCCGCTCTCGATCGGGCGATTGGAAATTAACCACGTCGGGAATATCCGCAGATTTTGTTCCATCGAACGGCAGAGACGGACGCGCCACATTGCTTTCAAATTTGTACTCCTGCGAGCTGATCGTTGCAATTAGGTGCCAAATTCCCGACAATATACGGTGATGCAAACGTTTGATCATATGCTTGTGTTGCTGGCCAAGCGAGGACAAAGGCCAAGTAGGATATGATGATGCAAGGCTGCATTTATTGCGATCAAGAGATGAGAGAGCCTCAGAGGTGGCACAGGTAGCGAGTAGCAGCGGGCGCAGCGCAGGAGCAGCAGCCAAAGAAGCGCCAGAGAATGGAAAGGGAGAGATATGGTTCTGGTTCAAGCACAAAGAAAGTGGGAGCGAAGATGAAAGGAATGCACCACATAGCCTTTTGATGCTGCTGCGCTCTGCTGGCGCTGGGGACGCTGGGCGATCCCTGCGGCCTGCGCGTCGTTGTTGGAATCGTAGGGGTGTGGCCAAATGACAATTTTGACTCCTCACACACGCCATGCCAGCCACCTCCGTTTTTGCTTAGAATGTATAGAAGAGGAGCTTTCCAGCCCCTTCCAAGGAGAAAGATAGATAGCAACGAGCGAGCGACCTCTCTGCTCCTGCCCCTGGACAGAGAGGTCGCCCGGCCGTCGATAGCTATAGACATCTGGGTTTGGAAAGGGTTATGGAAATATTCCATTAGTTCCTTTAGCATATTCTGCCCCCAACCTGTCCCTTTTCTTTGTACAGTTCGGCCTGTATTATGTACACATTGTGTATTGTGATGTATTGTAATGTATTCTTATGTCAACCATGGACATCATCATGCTCATCATGAAGCTTAGCCTTTGTCAATGGGGGAGAGTGATGATGATAAGAAGAAGAAGCAAGGGTCCATCATCATGTGTCCATGCAAACTTTGGGCACGTCGAATAATCGTATATTGTACGGGTAGAAATACGCCAGAGAGCACAAGGGAATTTTACCATGCGCTTGGAATCACCCCAGTGAAATGGCACAAAAGAATTACGAGCACATTTCCAAGCATATACATATACTAGCTTCTGGATATACTACTATTTTATATGGCCTGAGCAAGAACAAAAGAGAAGAACAACACAGGGCAGCACCTGTGGTAAATAGAGCAGCCCAGAGGGGCTATAGAGTATCTGCCAGATTTCCCTTTCTATTACATACATTGCTCCAAATATTTTCCATTCATCGCGTGTGGAAGTGTTTAATGTGTGTCATTGTGTGCGCCTGGAATCTCTACATATTTTTTCAGCTAGTATATATCAGGTCCTATTTATTTCCCATTTATATTTCCTCAGGTATATATGTGATCGTTGGTTTTAAAGCTGCTCAAACTTGATATATGTATCACACATTGGTCTTTCCCCTTTTTTAAATTAATCATGGATCAGACTACTATTACGTAGCCCACGACGCTTAAACAAGGAGCTCAGCTCATCGTTAGCTACTCTGTCTTTGTCTAAAGCTGGGCGTTCCTGCTACTGCCGCTGCTTCTTGCTGATCCCTTCTTGTGTCTCGTATATAGCTGAGGCTTGACCTTTGGATTGGGATTTCTACACTCGTCGACAAAGGCTGCTGGCTGCCTAGCCGTCCTGAGCTTTGTGCTTGCATCTTGTCTCTAGAA
This sequence comes from Selaginella kraussiana, assembly GCA_001021135.1. Lineage (NCBI taxonomy): Eukaryota > Viridiplantae > Streptophyta > Lycopodiopsida > Selaginellales > Selaginellaceae > Selaginella > Selaginella kraussiana. Next base: position 11,376 of record LDJE01100057.1, read on the forward strand.
CAGGCAAATTTCCGGCCACGGTTTTATTTTTCCTCCACACAACACAACTCCCCACTTTTGTCTTGGCCTATCCAGGATTGAGCTATCAATTGTTCACGCTTGGAGCATACTCCATTACTACTATAGTATCCCAGTTGCATCTTCAATTCTCTTTGGAAATTTGGCTCAACTCGCGTGGTTTCATATATACACTGGTGTATATCCCTCAAGCTCGTCATTTTTCGAGTCTTGAGACAAGAATTTTAGAATGTGGAAGACGAAGAAGAAGCATATAAGTCAAGAAGGTCCTCTTTTGTGACTTACTCGGAGTGTTCATCTTCTTTGTTTTCCACACGCCATTTTCTCATACAATTTTCCGAAAATTCGCAATGGAAGGAGATGTGACTTCCGCTTCGAGTTGTGTAAGTATCTTCCTCCCTCTAGTTGGTTTAAATTGTTTCCAACTTCTTCCCCGAAATGACGCTATTTTTTTGAAACAGGTCCCTATATCCAAGATAATGGAGTATTCACTATCCCACGATCCATTCTCTCCTCTACCGCTTGGAGCAAGAGAAGAAGAAGCAGCAGCAATGGGCAACTTGCTGACAGACATGCTCAGCTCCGACTTTTTGTACCCTTCGTCCAGCAGGTATCCGGAAATACTGCAAAATTTCCAAACGGACCACCACCAAGGTTCGAAAATGAGTCTGCTTCAAATGCTCGAGGACAGCAGCGAGACCGCGACTTCCTCATACCACAGCGTTCACCTGAAGCTACCAGTTCTCGAGGAAGCTCAAGTTCCTGACCAGAAAGTTCTCAGTCAGCCGCTGCAGCAGCTCGGGGAGGAGGACCCGCAGCAACAACTCGAACTCGACGTTGTACGGCCAAGCTCTCCGCGAAGCGAGAGCTTCAGCAGGCCTTGCAAGCTGGAAGTAGAGTCTGCAGAAGACCAGCAGGAGCAAGTTGAGCCAGAAGCGGTGTTGGAGGGAGGCGAACCGCAGCTGCAACAGCAGCAAACGTCCACGAACTCGGAGGAGAACAGCTCCGAGAAGTTCTTTGGTCTCTCGCAGTCGAGTTCGGGGACGGAGACGCAGCAAACGACCCCGAGGCCGAAGCGGAAGCGAGTCAAGACGTGCAAGAACAGCGAGGAAGTCGAGAGTCAAAGGCAGACGCACATTGCAGTGGAAAGGAACCGGCGCAAGCAGATGAACGAGCACCTCAGCGTGCTCAGGTCCCTCATGCCAGGCTCGTATGTCCAAAAGGTATGTATTGTAGGCAGCCATAGTCTTTTTCGTATGTAGTCGTAGACTGAGCTGAGCGTATATATCTTGCAGGGAGATCAAGCCTCAATCATCGGAGGTGCCATCGAGTTCGTCAAAGAGCTTGAACAATTGCTGCAGTGCCTTCAGGCCCAGAAGAGGCGGCGTTTGTACTCGGAAGTCTTCAGTCCGAAGCCGAGTCCCACTGCCGTAACTTCCGCAATGCTGCAGCAGCCGCCGACAGGAGGAGCAGCCGGATGTTTTTCGGTTACGCCGTATTCACCGGATTCGTCTAGCAAGAACTTCGTCAACGACAACTTCTATGATCCGGTGAAGGAGCTTGTGGCCGAGACCAAATCCGGGGTAGCCGAGGTGGAGGTCCGAATGACGGGACTGGACGCGGTTGTGAAGATTCTGTCACAGCGTCGTCCTGGCCAGCTGCTCAAGACAATCTCGGCTCTGGAAAGCATGTGCTTGAGCATTGTCCATACCAACGTTACGACAATTGAGCAGACGGTGCTCTACTCGTTCACAGTCAAGGTACGTGGTTCTGCTTCCATTTTGTTGCCTTTTGCACCGTCGTCTTCTGGTATCACTCCGAGTTCCACAGCTCACTGAGAGGTTCGTTTTTCGTGTCATTGCAGCTTGGCGTCGAGTGTAGGCTATCCGCTCAAGAGATATCGGAAGCAATTCATCGTGCTTTTGGCATATTTCACACCTCGTCGTCGTCTATCCCAGCCGCGAGTTCGACACAAACAGCCGTTGTTGCTGCTTCTACGGCCGCCGTTGCTTCTTGAAGCTCCTCAAGGTGGTGTTCGTCTATGAGATATTCACAAAAGCTTCTTTCACGGGCGAACAATCTTTTTGTTTCCTTGAATGCAACTCATGAACTCGAAAACCAGTTTCAGGAGATGCTAATGCTCCTATCTGAGATGTATACATGTATTCTACTTCTTCCTATAATATGTGCTTGTTTTTGAAACATATGTGTTTTTGAGGATTTTTGTCCTCGGTTAACACGAAATTATTCCACAAAAACACACAGCCGGCTACAAAACAATCGCTGTCTCCGATGGAAGCTTAATAAATGCAACTGCTCGTCGTGGTCTAGGATTCCCGTTTTTCGGTCCATGCAGGCGTATGTGTATTAAAGAAAATAGGATCTGGTGCCAGGAGAAAAAATACACAGCTAGCTGCAAGCCATTGCATTCCATCAGACAATTGCGGCAAATATTATACATATCTGAAAAAATAACGGAAAACAAAAAGAATACGAAAACTGGATATAGGCTGCACTGCATGCATATGAAGGGTGTTCCATTCATTCACGTTCCAATAATTTGTCCGTGATAACTTTGAAACATCATGAAAAATCAAAGTGATCGAAATGCATGGAGACAAAAGACCAGAATTGGACGTCGACTGTAAGCTTTAAAAATTCATATATATATCAATGTTGTGAGTAAATATATTCAATGTTGTAGTAGTAGCAATACGTATATTTAATGTTGTAGGCTCCAACATTACGTATACGTACATTCAATGTGTGCATAACTACTAGCAAATACATACAGTGGCTCCTTGTGAGCAAAAAAAAGTCTAGTATCAGATCCACACAAACTTTATGTGTCTAGGGAGCAACTTGAAAGCAACATTGACCGACATTGACATACATTAATTCATTCTCAAAGGAACAACGTATACGTATAACTGTAGCATTCGATTTTCATTGTTTTTCCGTAGGAGAGGACGGACAGAAGCGCAAAACATGGCAAGAGTGCCCCTAGATCCGCGGCGAAGTGTCCTTTCCTCCAAGAAAAACTTCAAAAAATAGAGGAACTTACGAACATGGAGACAAGGAAAACGGGGCTTCATTTCATTCCATCGACGTCCCACACTCGCTGTATTTGTATTTGTCTGTGGCTTTGCCGCTTTTCTTTGGACGGTGCCCACTCGAGGACCCAACGTTGCGAAAACCTGCGGTTCAATACGTCGATGGTGACTATTTACCCACTCTATACAATGGGATCACCTTTGTATTGTCGTCATAGATGGTACTAGTACGGCTACGTATTTTCTTCAATGTAGAAGGTAATAGTTCGTTAAGCAAACGCCTTCGTTTCTTGTTACTTCGGTGGACCTCCGCGGGAAGTGTTTCTTCTGGATGATTCTTGCATCCGAGTGCCAGCCGTATTTTTGGTTCGTAGTAAGCGGATAGTTCAGCGCGTCGATCGGTCCAAAGTCGTTGCGAGTGTGCTTTCCTCGCAGGTCTTTAAGCTGCGTACGAAAAAAAAAAACCAAAACAATCCGATTTTTATAGGAAAAATCTTGTTTTTGTGACAAAACAGAGTACCTGACCGTATGAATACCGGCCGAATGCAACACGGTCCTCTCCTGTAGCAAGTGAACTATTTAGCAATTTCGATGTTCATCTCGGACCTCAGTTCGGACTTACCGGTTGTCTTGAGACGCTCACCACGTTGTACAGCCGGGTGCTCTTCCTCTGTATATACGATCGATCCAATGAAGCAACATTTTAGAGCTGGGCAAAATGTACCTCGAAATCGCTGAAGTTTTCTCAAGAACTCGTTCAACGAGATGTGCCCCTCAATATCAAAGTGTCTGATCACAGCCTACATTAGCTGAAAACGTTTCCAAAAAAACACCTACTTCAGCAAGAGCTCGAGTTCTCGGTGCTCCAGCTGCCGCTCGAGCACCTCCTCAAACACCTCGGGCACATACAACTGCCGGACCGTACTCGAGCCGGTGTGCTCAGCGGTGTCCGAGGCCCATCTCTGAAACACTTCGATGAACTTGTCAATCGGAACGCGAGCGATCGCCTTCCGCTGCTCCTGCGGCGGAGCGGCGGTAGCCGCCCGTCGCTCGTGCTCGACTCGACGAGAACTGCAGGCGAACAAGTTGGGAGTTCCACATCTCGTCATTCCAAGGAAGTGTGCCATCGCTGCTGCGAAGTGCGAACTTACTGTTGAGTTTTTCGTATTGAGTTCGCGCGGCAACGGCAGTTCGGTCGAAAAATGACGTGTCTGGATCAGGGCCGAGTATCTTCCTCGGAATAACCGGGTCCGAGTTGAACTCGGTCTCGGACTCACGGGTGTCCGATGGTCCACCTAACAATGGATAGCCTTCCAAAGTTGGCTAATCACGTTGCCACCATTTGTGCACGAAACTTTCGCGGTTTCACCTTGAAAAACCCACGAAAACCATCCGCAAAACCTAGTTAGCTGAGGTTTAGCGGAAAAATCCTTCGAAAATGTTTGGATTCAGGCCATCTCCAGCCGGTCACGAAATCCTTGAGGAGTTCGAGGCGAACGCTGAAAGAGCTAGCGAGGTCCAAGAGAGGCTTCTGCACGACATTCTTGAGCACAATGCAGACGCTGAATACCTCCAGAGGCACGGTTTGCAGGGCCGTACCGACGTCACGTCGTTCAAGTCTACGCTGCCGGTCATAGTGCACGCTGATATTGCCAACGACGTTCAAAGGATTGCCAATGGTGACAGGACGCCAATCCTAAGCGTTGATCCTGTAGAAAATTTCTCCCTCAGGTACTACCATCACTGTTACCGTCACCATCGTAGTTGTGGTTGCTTTCAGCTCTGGTACTTCCGCAGGGAAGTCAAAACTGATCCCCGTTACCCGCCGGTGCAAGATAAAGTCGACAAACGGCGGCGACATCAGTCCAGCCATTAGACACAGGTACTCGAAAAAACTTGGAAAATTCAAATTTTCTTTTGCAAAAACTCACCGCCAACTTGGAAAAATTCATTTTTTTCTTTCACAAAATCTCACCATCCAATCGAATATTGCAGAACGTTTGAACTCAAAGAAGGATCGACAGCGGTTCTCGCACTCGTGTTCGCGGCGAAGAGGTTCGAGACCAAAGGTGGTCTAATGGCAGGAACCGCCACTAGCAACTACTTCCACAGCGACGATTTCACCTCGAGAAACCGCACTTTGGAGGATTTGACAAGCCCTGACGAGGTGATCCTCCAAGGTGTCGATTTCAAGCAAGTCATGTACTGTCATTTGATGTGTGCTATCCTTCGCCGTCACCACGTCGGGGTAATCATGTCCTTCTTCGCGTACATGGTCGTGGAAGCCTTCAGAATGCTCGAGAATACGTGGGAGGAGCTGTGCGTAGACATACGGAACGGGACGCTGAACGAGCAGAAGGTATCCGATCCCGTTCTACGGAATACGATGGCGAGGATGTTGAAGCCGGATATGCAGCTTGCTGATGATGTAGAGGTTCTATGTAGAGGACGGCCTTGGGACGGGATCGTCGAGAGGTTGTGGCCGAACGCCAAGTTTGTACTCTGTGTGATGACGGGAGCGATGGCTCCGTATACGAAGACGCTGCAGCAGTACGCCGGGAATACGCCGCTTGTGAACTCGGACTACGGAGCGTCCGAGTGTTTTCCGATTGGGATCAACATGAACCCGGTGGATCCACCGGAGAAGGTCGTGTTTACCATGGTACCAACGGCTGCTTACGTCGAGTTCGCGAGGGTGAAACCCGATGAAGAGTCCGAACTCCAAGTCGTGGACATGAGCAACGTCGAAGTTGGCGAAATGTACGAGATAATCCTCACAACCTTCTCAGGTACGCGAGTCTCAAACCGTCGATATTTACCTCATTTTCTTGGGTGGTTTAGGACTATACCGGTACCGGTTAGGCGACGTGGTAAAGGTCGAGGGTTTCTACAAAACCCTACCACGGTTCGCCTTCGTTCGACGTCTCAACGTCGTCTTGAGCATCAACACTGACAAAACCGACGAAATGGAGCTCCAAATGGTGGTCGGAAAAGCTTCGGAAATCCTCAACCTCGAGCTCGCGGACTACACGAGCTACGCCGATCTCGTCTCGAAGCCCGGCCACTATGTCATCTTCTTTGAGCTGAAATGCAGCCATAGTGTAGACGATCATGTCTTGCATATGTGCAGCAGCATGATGGACTCGTCGTTCAACAGTCCGTATACTCGAGGCCGAGCTGCGGGGACGATCGGACGCCTCGAACTCTGCATTGTCGCCGAAGGGACGTTCTCGAGACTACTCGAATTCGCCATAAAAAACGGTGCTTCGGCCAGCCAGTTCAAGACGCCGAGATGTATCACGAACCCCGAAATGTTGTCCATTTTACGAGGAAGCACTACGGCCAAGTATTTCAGTCCTGGAAGTCCAGATTCAGCATGGAAGTCATGGTCGTCGTCGTCGTAGCTTTGCTTACCATCTATAATAACGTTGTTAATTTGTTTGCGATTAGTTCAATCCAGGTCCGGTCCTTCGCTCTGTACGCTCGCGGTATGTCCGAGATGACGATGATCCCGCCGGTCTTCGCTCCGAATGCGAATGGTTGGAAAAACAGTGATTTTGCTGCCTTCGGAACAAGCTTAATTCCCTGATTATCTGCTTTACACGAAGATAATTAAAGAAAAAATGCAACTTTGATCAGGAATACCTGCTCCGCTAGACAGGTATATTGACGTTGTTGCACTCGAAAATGGCGATTCTGCTAGCATTTCTTGCATATATTTCAAGGATTCTGCAGGAGGGATGTTCCAGCATCCTCGTGCAAGTACTATCTCTTCACCCGAGAAAATCATCTGTATTTCAAAATGAAAAATTACTGCTTTTTCAATGCAAAAAATACTTACCACAGCTATTGTTCGTGTATTCCTGATCAATGCAATGGAAGCCCAAGCTACCTCTTGCTTCTGTTTTTCTGTAAGGGACTCGGCCATGGCCAGAATTTGCTTCATTTCTGGCGGAAAACTGGCCAGCCTTGCCGTTTTTCCATCCTGAGAAATACAACACCAGACCGTATATACGAAATGCATACGAATATACATACCATTTCCTCCTTGAGATAAGGTAGACTTATCGCAAACGAGGATAACAGGAGCCCAGCAGCTTCAGACCGCTGCAAAACCAATGATTAACCAACGCTAAAACAAATAACACACTTACCAATTGTGCCACGGTGATAAAAGGCCCACTAAACACATGGTTTAGCAGAATTAATCCTCCGAACAGATATCCCAGCACACGGGGAAGTTGAGAGTCGTCAAAGCCAGGAATCCCTGCGAGCACAAGACATAGAACCAAGCAAAACACCAGATTTTTTTACCGAGTGTGAATCGGAAAACCGAAAGGTCGATGTCTTGTTCGACATTAGATTTCTTGGCACGGAGACGAACTCCGTGTCGAAATGTAGTCATTCCAGAGCCAAAAAAGCCTCCTCTGGATGTTGTGATGATGGGAGTCAATGGACTCGCTGAAACCCACATTCTCCTCGAGCCCTACAATCGAGGATTAAGTAGAGATTAAGAAGTGAATGTATGTCTGATGGCCCTGAGGTGTTAAAGACGTTAAACTATAAATCAAATTAATTAAATTAAATCACGTGTCTTATTAAGGACGTTAAACTATAAATTAAATTAA
>LDJE01100112.1:0-13505 GCA_001021135.1 Selaginella kraussiana
TAGCTCACTGTATATTCCAGGCGACTTCAGTTCTGAACGATAGTCGCTTGCAACTATATGTCTGTGCATTCAGTATCCTTATATACTCCTTAATGGTATTACATACTGACAGTAAGCCCATGCATGGAAGTTTCAAGCGTTAAGTTTAGTAAACACACACATTATGATAAAAGTTCTTGTTGAGGGTGGAACTCTTGTTTTAACGAAGATAGTCCCATGTTCATGTGATGGTGCCAAGGTCCATTTATGGTAATTATGGTAATTTTTCCAATATTCTAAGCATAATAAAGCTTTGTTCTCTTAGTTGGACTACTGCATGAAGCATGAAGGCAGATTATCATTGTTGATGGCATAACAATATGCTACCCAAAACACAGCACCGCAAACTAGTTTGTCCCACGGCTGGTCCATTGAAAACACAAACACCAAACCTTAATAATAATAAATATAACTATGTTTATAAAACATTTCAATGTATATCGAAGCTTCGACTTTTTGCAAACATACTCGTGAACCTTCTGGTGCTGAAAATGGACGTTAAAACATTCTCTCTTGGCTACAATGGTTTTACCAACTTGACAAGCTCCATAGAACGGTCGCTTTTTTCATCATCCTGCTGGTCTTGACCATGAAGGTCTTTATTACGATGACATTGATGAACTCTTGGAGAGGTATCGTCATTTGCACAGCCGCAGTCGAACAAAGGATTGTGCCTGCTACTTGTTTGCTGCTCAAGATCGTCCACACATTTCTCGTTGTACTCGTATCTTCTGGCTACAAAAACAAAGACAATGAAGTTGACGACGGACAACACTGCAAGAAGCCAATAGTAGCGATCGAGATGACCAAGGTTGATATTGTTGGACAACCAAGCAGCCTCTTCTTGTCCACCATGAGAAGTTGCCTTCTTGACGCAAGTCACGAGAGCCGAAGCTGCATAGCTTCCGGCCGCAGCTGCTGTCGAGAAGAAACTGGCGCCAACACTTCGGACGCTGTCAGGAGCTTGAGCGTAGAAGAACTCGAGTGCACCAATGGACGCGAAAACTTCAGCAAGTCCTGCAAGGCCATACTGCGGGACCAGCCAAAGAGCACTATATGGAATCTGTGCTACCGGACTGTAGGCTGCACCGTTTTCGTAGGCAAGAAGTCTGCGTTTCTTCTCGACGGTAGCAGCAACTGCAGCTGCAACTACGCCTAGAAGCAACCCTGCACCTATCCTTTGAAGCAAAGTCACACCTTGTGGCTGTCCTGTAACTCGACGAGCTGCGGGAACAAAGTAACGGGCGTAGAGTGGTAGGGCTATAACGATCAAGAGTGCTGCAAAAACTGGGACGCTGGCGGCTGGAACTAGCATTCGGCCGAGGTGACGGTCCATGGTTAGTCCCTGCTGAACCGAGAAGTTGAGGAGCTGAATAAAGATGGTGTTGAGGGGTACTATGGTGATCCAGATTGGTATAAGTCGTACGAGCGCCTTGAGTTCCTCCACTTGGCTGACTGTGCAGAGACGCCAGGGTGATACTGTTGGTTTTGAAGATGGTACCGACGGTGGTGTTGATGCTAGCAGGAGCTTATCGTTCTTGGTCTCGACCGCAGCTTTGTCAAAAAACCTGCAAAAATCGATAGAAGGATAAGCTATACTTAGTAGCAGTAGTATTAGACCTCAAGTGGTGTGTGTGCTTGATCTTTCGGCAACCCGGTATAACGCTCTCTCGATCGAACACCTCGTACAACATAGCTTCGTCAGACGGGACCTCAACCTGCCGCTTCCGGCATGCCGCAACCACGACTTGTGTAAACCTCGTGAGGGAACTGCCGCTTGGGACCTTGTGCCGGTAAGACTTGGTACCAGCGGCAAATACCACGGTAGCGAAAAGCATAGCAGCTGCTAGTAGCCCCAAGCCCCACCCCCATCCAACGAAGTCTTGGACGTAGACGACGATCGTGAGAGATGCCACTACTCCCAGAGTGATCATGAAGTAGAACGCGTTGAAGAAGTTCGCGAGGTCTGTTTGAGCTTCCTCGTCGAATTGATCGGCACCGAAGGCTGAAACGCAGGGACGGATGCCTCCAGAGCCGAGTGCTACTACATAGAGTGCTATGTACAGGAATGCGAGCTGACCGGGGGTTGATGCTACGCAAGTACCAAGGTAGAGGTTTATATCGCTGCAGTTGGTTGACGGTGGTAAAAGTGATGGTATCAAGGCGCTCATCGTGAGCATGATTAGTCCCTGTAAAATAGAACATTGACCGTGGTATTGGAAATGAAAAGAGAGCTTACGATCAAGTAGATTATAGAGAAAATTGTGATTGTCCAGTATCTCCCCCAGTAAGCGTCAGCGAGAAAAGCACCGATCAGAGGAGTGAGGCACGACGTTCCGAGGACGTTTGTGATGACAGTAGCTCCGGCGGGAAACGTAAAGTGGTACTTGTATACAAGATACGTGATAAAGTTCGCAGCTAAGCCGAAATATGCCATTCTTTCAGCGATCTCATTGCCTGTTTCACGATGACCAACAAAACTCAGTATTTGTGCAATAAAGCTCTGAACTTGTGAAATGTAAAGCTCACAAATTGCGGAATACAACAATGAACAACAAGTTTGAAGTTAAAAATTGAATTGAAATGAAAATCATCTAGAACGCAATGATCAGACAAGACTCACCAAATATGAAGGCGGCTGCTTTCCAACCGCCACGCTTGCTCTTGTCTGCCAAAGGCCGGCCTCGAAGATCAACTGGCTGGACGCCGATCTTCCAGGAGTGAGCTCCATTGACAATACCATTCTTCAATTGTTGTTCATGCTCCATGGCTTGCTGCTCCATGGAGGCCTGGAACTTATTCCTCAGTTCAGACAGAAAAAAAGTGGAAACGAAGTTCCAACTTCTTGAAAGCCTACCACGGATGCCTCAGAATAGGGAGCGTGGTTAGCATGAGCATCCTTGGCACGAGGGTTCACTTGCGGGATGAAAATTGCCATCAAACATGCGCGGCATGTGTTCTTGACTCAACTTGACACGAGAATTTTTCCAAGAACAGAGAGTTCCATGTCAAATGGCGGCAGGTTGATATGCGATTCCATTCCCTGAGAACTTTCATTGATGGCAGGGTAGACCAACCACTGCGCGTCACCGCAATTAAGCCGTTGAAAGCTCCGTTTAATTACATTATATTGTACTCTACGGTCGTGTATACATTTATATATATTTAACAAATCGATATGGTGCTTAGAAGAATCGTTTCTTGTTGAACCTCCTCCTTAAACCCAATGCAACCGCGGCACCAACGAGTGGAACTGCTACCATGAGCAAAGTTTGCTTGCTCGGAAGTAACGACGCCAACGAAGCTCCTGATTCTGATGGAGCAATTTCTTCGATTTTTTCTGGAGGCGGCTGCAAAGAACGAAATATTAAAACCGTCCAGAAAAAAAAAAACTAAAATTTTACCTCATCAACAAGCATTTGAGACAAGGTTCGTTGCAATGCGAGTACCTCTTCGCGGTTTTTCATGCAAAGACGCATTGTCACGGCCTTTTCTCCCACGGAGTCGTTCAAAACCTCTTCACTGGTTGTGCTCGGGAGCACCTTCTCCAAGACCTCTTCACCGATGCTCTCTTTTGGCAGATCCTCGAGCACTTCCTCCGATTCCTCTACGATTCTCCGAGCTGAAGAGCCCGGTTCTTCTTCGGGCTTGTTATCTAAGCGACCAACCTGTACACAACCGTTAAACAACCTGAAATTACGGTGAAAAATCCTCACTTTTTCGAGTTTCGGACCCGATAATACGGCGGAAACGAAATCCGTCACAGCCCGAACCCACCTATAAAAAGCAGAAAGTTAGTAAGTCACTTAAACCCTAACCCTAAACTAGACCTAATCATAACCCTAACTAGACCTAACCCTAAAACCTAAACCTAGACCGGAGAACAGAAGTTGGATCATACCACACACGACCGGCAGTAATTCCCTCGTAGTAAGCCAAATGGCCTCCATGTTGAGTTACTGCAAGGATGACATTAGGGTTGATTCTGCCAGGAGTTTGAAGAAATTAGTACGCATAAGCGGTGCAAATACGGAGTCTCTACATACCGGCATTCGTCCCATGGAATTGCCTCCTTGGTGCAAAGTGGATCGTCCATAGAATTGACGCAAAGTAGCGGCACGGCCACATTGTTAAGCACGTAAACGCAACTAGATCGCCGGTAGTAGTCGTCCACGGTCTGAATAACACATAATTGCACGTAAATAAATGGGAGAAAACTAAATGCTTACCGCAAATTTCCCCACAAGTCTCGTGAAAAAATTATCAAAACTTCTCACGGATCGTGACTGGAAAAAAACGAGGAAATTCCAGAGAAAAACAAAAACAAAGGTACCTTCTTGATGAAATTCCAGTTGCTTAAAGCTGAAAGAGTTTTCTCGTGCCTGCGTTTTCCTGAGGTTAACGACACGAAAAGGCGGCATTTTTTAGACTTACTTGATAACATAATCCGTGAGTCCGATAGCCAATGCCTTGTCGTAGATCTTTTGCAAAGGCCTTCTCGATATGAACCTATCGCAAACCTGTAATATATCGCATTTTTAAAAAGATGCATATTCCTTCAATAAAAAAATGATGCATATTTTAAAACAATTGCGAGGAAATACATACCACAAGGTCCCATGGACAACAAATGGATACGGCCGCTGAAATCACCGTATTATCGCCTTCTTCTCCAAGATATTTCACCTAGAAAAATAAATAGTCCATTAAATACTTGTAAAAACAACAGAGAAAAACGTTACCAGGATATTGGCTCCGAGACTCGTTCCCACAGCAAATAAAACAGCGGCTGGAAATTGTTTGTGTACGTCCGCTACGATTCCTCGCAGATCGTTTGTCCATCCGGCATTGTAGAAACGATCAGACTGTAATCCGAATATACGTATATACACGAGAATAATTAAAGAGGCATCCATATATATGCAAGAAAATTAATATATACGATGAAAACATACCGTCAGAGAAACACCACCGAGACCGCGGTGATTTGCGATGACGGCTCTCCATCCTTTGGCAGCAACACCACGAGCCAGATGCTTCAAATACTGAGAAAATACAAAATACAGAATACGTACAGTTAAAAATACAGCAAAATTTACTCACGGCATTCGAAGAGTCGCTGCTTAACCCAGGAACAACAATCACAATAGGTGTTTCTTCCAGTTTTCGAGATCCCAGCGTTGCTACAATACACAGAAATCTCAATTTTTTACGATCTCGTATAAAAATACAAACCTGCATCTGGTTCCTCCCAGTCAAGGGCAATGGTACCACCGTCACTCGCAACGTATTCAATCCTGGAAAAAATATACGGTTATACGCGACATATACAACCAAAAAAAAAACTATTTATTAGCAGCGAAGACGTTAAAGATGATCTATCTCATGGCGACGTTAAAGATGATCTATCTAATGTCGATGCTAAAGAAGATCTATCTAATGTCGATGTTAAAGATGATCTACCTATCTAATGTAGATGTTAAATATGATCTATCTATCTAATGTCTACAATAAAATAATATTAATCATGATTACGTACAAATACGCACCTTTTGTAGTGCACACGAGGGGCACGTCCATGGAAATGTACAAATGCTGTTTGCAGATGCGGACTGCAAAGCCAAGCTGTCGGACGATACCTGAAGTTCCTCGAGAACACATATGTTGTAAGAAAATAAATGAAAGCGCACCTTTTGTTGAGAACTTGGCAATTCGAGATGATCTCGGGAGCAACAGTGGAGAGTGGACTGAAGACGAGCTCCACCTTGTCACCTCTGAGTCCGGTTATAAGATCTCCAACGAAGTGGAAGTCAAGTATATGGTAGAGGAATGCGATCGCGACCACGATGAAAACTACTGCGTACTCCCATACTGGCACCATAAGCGCCTCATTGAGCAGACGAAGCAGGCCAAGTTCCATGGCCATGTCCTTCACTATGAACCCTAATTACATTTAAATTAAAAATATTCCAGGCATTTATTATCAGTACCGACGTATGGAATATTCAATTTTCAGCAGCAACGTCGAAGTTTCTCAACGCAAAGGAGTAGCTCTCTTTTTCTGGACATTTGATTCGTTTCACTGTAGCCAGTTCTCATGGACACTATGCTGTCACGCGTAAGAAATGCAAAAAAACTTGCTCGCATTTTTAAAATAAACAATTTGACCATTAGAAAAGTTTCTTTGAACCCAAACATCCGCATTATTGAAGGTGAAAAAGAGTATAATGCTTTCTTGATACGTATTTATACAATCAGAATAATAAAAGTTGACAAGGTTTGGCCATTTACCCAGCCTAACCCTGCATTCCAGCTTTATCCAGCATGTTTGCAAGGAGTGATTTCGCTTCTTCGAAATGGGTGCATAAGTGATCACGGGCATTTTGTCAAACACACTTCCGGAATCCCGCATGCTCCGTACATGGTATGTTGGGATACTTGATATAGAGCTAGTCTTATAGTATCTTTTAAGGCGTGACAATTACAATAGGAAGGTACCATGGTATAACTTTGTTTGACTTAGAAGTCATCCACCGAAAGAAGCAAATGAAAAAGTAGTTTAATTAGCTAACAAATCACAGAAATTTGATTTGACCATTTATCGACTGTTCGATATTACATCGCTGAAAATTTCTCCAACCATGGTTAACATGGTCTCTCATCAGTGTGAGGGAGAAAAAAAAAGGTAGAAGAATCCTTAGATGCCCAAATTTTCCTTCAATCACGTTGCGTTGGTTGCCGCTGTGGTTGTCGTATTGCCATTGGCTTGATGGTCTTGCTGAGACGGAAAGAAATCCACCACGACGTCACTGACATTGTTATCGACGCCCGCCTTGACGGAAATGGGGCCAGTGATAGTGGAACCTCTAGAAATGAGGCCATGGTCCAAGAAGACGACTACCGCGGTTATATCGTCGTGGAAATGCCTGCGCACACCCCGATCGATCCTTATTAGGTCAGTGTATCTCATCTCCCGCTTCCTCGCTGCTTCCACCAGCGCGGCCTTTATCAACCTTTTGGCAATGCCCTGCATTATTTAACAATTGTTTAAAAATTCAACATTAAAAAATAAAAAATGCACACAACAACGACACATGCAAACGCTAGAAAAGTGCACATTATTAAACCCTAGAAACATCCAGCTGACAGACAATCTGCATGCATACAATACTACCAAAGGAACGAAAACCCTACAATACCCCGAAAAGCTACCAACCAAGACTCAGAAAACCCTAGAAAAACCCACGAAAAGCTGCCAAACAATCCCACTCAATGCATGCATACATGGAGTAAACAACTACGAAAGCCACGACGTAGACGACGGAGCAATGTCGACGACACACAAAAAATACTGCCAGGGCGACCCCACAATGCGAATCCAACACGCAGAGCATGTGTGGGAAGTGCATATCCCATCGTCGATTAAAATGACACGAGAATGCAGGGCAGGCAGGCAGCATCGATGATATGAATAAAACATGGGGTATCTCCTAGAGCCGACGGCATTGACTTCCCAAAAAAATCCAGAAAAAAAAGAAGCGAAAAATGCAAATAAATCACGTACCGTGCGGGGATGACTATGCACGATCTCTACCGCTTCTTGATTGGTCAGATGCTCCCACAGCCCATCGGAGGCGAAAATGAGGAACTGATCTTCCGGCTTCAACGTGAAGACTCCAATCGACGGATCTGCGGAGAGGACGGGCCTGACCAGCGGCTCTGGAAGACGGAATCGTGCGATGAGCGGCTCTCTGTTGAATTCCGCCCTCTTCAGGTACACATCACCAATGGACTTGGTCACCTTCAATCAAACAAAAAGGTGGAATACGTCAGTGAGTGTTCAAAAACATGGGTGGACGGCAGGTATGTTCCGGGGGCAAACATATTTGCACCTGAATGATGCCCTTTACTCGCCAGACGCCGTGCCGAAGGACAACGATGTGTGAGTCGTCGGGATGAAGGCTCTGAAGCTCCTGACGAATGGCGGCGATGCTTGCATTATGCTCCATTGAGAGCTGCACCGCCCTAATGGATGATCCGTTGGCCGAGAGAACGCCCATGACTGCCCGTGAGTCGCCGACGTTTGCCAAGTACAGCTTCCGACCCCAGATAATCCCGGCCAGACAGCATGATCCGACTGCGGCTATTTGCGGCTTTGTCGTCCATGCGTTGGTCACCAGTTCTAGAAATCCCGCCTCTGTTCTAAGTATCGCATTCCGTAGTACTTCCTCTGTAACTGCACCTTCCTCCGCTGCGAGCTCTGGAAAGGAATCACACAACAAATTAATCGACCGTTGACTTTAGTCAATGATCTAATTCCTGACCTAATCAACTACAGTCATCGTGGTACGAAAGCCGAGTCACTTACCGGTCAACCGAGGTCAACAGATGACAAGATTAAAAAACCTCGTCGCGACACGTAGACGCGAATAAAAAACTAAACTTTCTAAAACAGGCCAGTTAACCCACCACATTTAGAAACCCACGACTAATTAATAAAAACATTTAAACATGCAATTAACGAAAATGACAATTAAGACGCTACACGCATGCAGAAAATTTCTCAAGAACTTCACCAAACCCAAACCTTTGAAAAAAGTCATGAAAAAAAAACCACGGGGCGTACCTTGCAAGTTCCGGAAGAGGTGCTGGTTGATGTACTCGGCGGTCTGCGGCCCACCATGACCATCGTAAACACCTACGAATGTCCTACCCGGTCCCGTCTCGATCTGACTATGGTCCTCTAGAATGGCATTCGCCTGCACCACCGCGATGGAGAATTCGCCAAAGGCATGTTGGCCGATGTCCCTGAACCAGAGTAGGGCGTCGCTCCGGGCGGGTACCGTCGCACTCAAGTGCACGTATTGCTCCACTCGCCGCCAGCAGCCCACTACCATCTTCGACAATCGTGCGAGCATCCCCTCATTTCGCCCCGGCTGTAGCCATTTCTTGGGGGAGCTACTAGGATCGCCCGATAAACACCTCAAGCGACGCGGAATGGCCACTTTTACTGCCGAAATCGTCAAGAAAATCGGGCTGCTACCACGAAATCTGCTCAAGAACTGCGAAATGCAGAAGAAATCGTCGACGAAATGCACGCGGGATCGGCCAAAATCGTCAAGAACGGCGAAAACCTGCTGCTGCCGTCGAAATCCCTCAAGAACACCTGTTGCTCCTCACGAAATGCTCACGAAATTCTCAATCCCGGCAAGAAATCCTTCTCATCCGGTCGCCATTTCGACTCACCCGACCTCGTTCAGCACTCTTCCCTGGTATCCATGGAGGCAATCACAGAGATCCCTCAGCATACCTCAGAGCGAAGCGCTCCCAAATTTCGCCAATTGAGAAGAATCTTCCCTTAGCAATGGCCAAAACCCTAGTTTTCGGAGCTGCGATCTTTCGGTGCCGCTTGGTACAGTGATCAAAAGGAGCGGAATTTGCACCCCACCACGTTCCCGTCCACGATGACCTACCACGCCCGACGACGAAATGCGCGATCGATCGAAGGGGAGCGCCTTCCAAGATTGAATTCAAACCCTAAAGCGATCTAGCGCATAGCAAGTTGGCTTGTAGCTCAAGGCGGCTCAATTAATTCTCTTTTTTCTTCCAACTTAAACCTTTCCTAAATCACTTTAATTCTTGTCGCCCACGAGTAAACGCGTTTTAATGGACGAGTGGTAATCCGACACGTCAGCAAAATCATTTTGCCGCGTCGGTATATTCGAATTTAGAGTACATATCTGCTATTAAGCCACAGGTTTAGATAAGATTTTCGCTAACTAAGGGTGCATTTGACGTTAACAACAATTTTAAACCACTGAGCATTTGACGTTAACAAAATGTTTAAACCACTGACCAAGGTCGCATTTAACATTAACCCACGTTCATACACTAATTGCCACGGACATGACCCCGTGAGAAACGAACAAACGCTTTCTTCCTAAAAAATCGGCACTCAAGGTTCACGCTAGGTCCTACTACCAGAATGACTTTCAAGCCTGACCATCAACGCCGACTTGGGGAGCCTCTGACTTCCGTCGGCGATTGCGATGTCGCTTTTTCTTGGCCTCGGTCTGCGCACTATCACCGGTTGCAACCCGTGATTCCTGCACAAAAAACCCTCCAAAATCAGTCATTCAACACTCACTTCAACCTTCGATTACCTGAGCTGCCGGTTTCTGCTTCTTCTTCTTGCACGACAATGGATTGGGTCCCTGAAAATGGACGAATCGTCAGTACCCGATCCCTGTCATATCCGGGCTTTAAGGTTCGGGGGTTAGGGCTAACCCCGCACCCGTTTAGGGCTAGAAATTCTACAACCCTAAACCATCTCGGACAGTCCGAGTACTGCAAAAGCTCACCTTTGCTCGGTTCCGTTTGAACGCAGGCCGGTCCCGGATGCCTAGGCTTTTTCCCCTCTTTTCCACGCGGACATCCTCTGGAAAGTCATCCGCGCGGTCCTCGATGACGGCTCGCGGTTCCTCTTTTGAGAAGCTTTCCCGTTTCGCTTCATCGGCTCGTGAAAATTGGACTTGAAACTCCGAAGGTGGCTCAACAAACAGCGACGTCTTTTTGGAGAAGATGAGTGCGCACCCCGGCATCTGCAGAAAAAAGTTGTTTGCTCATGTGAACTACGGATGGACCACTTACGATTCTGCACTTTCGACGCAAATCAACGTCCTGCGTCGCCACGAAGAAATGGTCAGGGTTGTAGTTAGCCACCAGCGACTCCAGGCAGTCACAACCGGGTTTCGCTGGTTCATGGTTGCACCTGCGTGGTTACGCCGGGTTAGACACGTGGATACACCATAATGCCACGTCATATGCTTACTTGGCAACGTAGAGGTTCCTGCCAGCTTCGAGTGTTCCTGCGTAGTCCTTTCCGAGCTTTTTCAGCTCCGCATTGATGCATCTGCCGGAAGAATTTGAGATGGAAAATTCAAAATACTGGATGTTAGTACCTGGTGCTGAATGCCTTGGCAGGGCCTCCAAGGGCTTGCGAGAGCAGGGTGGGGATGTCTCCCATCTTACGCTCATGAATGAAATGCTGGAAATTTCCGTCACAGAGGACCTTGAACGGCTCACGGAATCCGAAGCACGCCTTGTAGAAGCGCACTGCTTTGCGAAAACGCTTCTGCCTACGCACTTTCATTTTCTCGCAGCAAGAACCCTAAAAATCCTAAACTTCTTAACTTAGGGCTCAGCTTCCGGCCGATTTGAATCGTTACCCTAATTGATGGAATATCCCTAAATTTGAAAAGAGATGCTGATTATTCCCGGGAAAAAATGCTCAACAGGTTAATGTGGTTTAGGTACATGACCATCGACTGCGAAGTTGCGAGTTGCGGCTGGAAGTAGCAACCTTAGACCATCTAGTTCAGGCTTGGCGATAACTTGGCATCCCAGTCGCGATCTGCCCACAAAAAATGCATTTCAGAGGATGCGAGCACGGGTATTGATCGATGAACTCACGTCTCAGAAAGCCCAAACGCAAGGTCAAGCATGTCATTCTCCTCGTCCGAAGGTTCGGACATTTTCCGGTAATATTCCTCATCCTGGAAAATAAGTAGGTATACGGTTTTCGATTAAAAAATGATTACTCACCATTACGATTACGTGACATGTTGAACACGCTAGTGATCCTTCGCAAGCTCCTACATTTCTTGATGCAAGTTTGAAACCTCATTCACAAAGATTGTACCTTCAAGTTCGATGTCGTTCTCATGAGCGGCTTCGAGCATTGACATACCAATCGGAACTCGGATCTTCGTCTCATCACCGTGCTTGTCGAAGAACGACACTGCAATCCTGTGCAAAAAGCACTTGGAAAACCCAGGAAAAGAACTGGCCTTACGTTTCCTTCGCCTCTTCCTTTGGGGAAGACGAGTAGAATGCGGGTGGGGGCGTGCTCGGGGTCGGGGGCGGGCTCCAGTGCACAATCGCCGCTGTTTTGGAGTCGGCGATGAGAATCGAGGCTCACTAAATTGTACCTCTCGTGAAGAAACGTTTCGACGCTTCACGGAATCCCTTCCGGACAATCATCGAAGCTGCCATTTGGTCATTAGGGATCTTGAGCAAAACCTTAGGGCTCGCAGATCCAGGGAATATGCTTCGTAAAAATCGCACATATCCGTGAGCCCTAAAGCACGCCCTTTAGAACCCTAATCGGTGGCGGCGGCGGCGGCTTCGACATCAGGTGCGTCTTAGTTCTTTCGTCTTAGCGCCTTCTCACGATGGATTCCGATCGATGCAGCTTGCGAAATGGCCACCAACGTGTCCCCAGATCTCCTCTGGCTCATCGTGAAGAACAACAACAGCTTCCTGGTGAAGAAGAATGGCAACTCGACGGCCTCCGTGCAGTTCAGCTCGGAGCCCAACAATCTCTACAACTTGAACACGTTCAAGCACTCGGGTACGCAGATCTCTTCCTTCGCTTTCCCTGGTTTCTGATCGATCTTGCATTTTCAGGCCTTGCGAATAGGAAGACAGTGTCGATCACCCCTGCCGGAGATGGTGCCCACATCGTCCTCGGCACGACGAAGACGAAGAAGGCCAACAAGCCCAGCCAGGCCGTCCACCGCAGCGTGGTCAAGGGGACCTTTCAGAAGAAGGTCGACGTCGTCATCAACCAGGTACGTCGCCATCGCATCATGGTATCGTCGTTGGTTTGCCTTACCTCTGGCTCAAGGGCCAATCTTCGCCCTTGCACGCCCTGTCTATCAAGGCATAGATTAATTTTGGGGTTTATTAACGTAGAGGCTTGTTGAATTGTATTCAGGCCTCCAAAGTGACTCCTTACATTTACTTGATACTTGCATTATAACAGTTGACTGAGTCTACGCCATTTAGGGCTACGTGTTTTAGTTAGGGCTACGTAGTTATCGCCATTTAGGGTTACGCTGTGTTTGAACGTTGACCTGATTTTTTTTTGTGGTTTTGTTTTCAGGTCGTGAGCAACAAGTACAGGCCTGACTTGAAGAAGGCTGCTCTCGCCAGGCTCAGTGCTGTCTACAAGAGCCTCAGCGCCACCAAGACTCACAGGTTCAAGAGCAAGGGCGTCAGTGCCTGAAGCTTTGCCTTAAGAAGATCTTAGTTTTTTTGTTGTTTCTCTAAAAATCAAAGACCATTTAACAATTTATTGTGCAACAGACTACGTTTGTAATAATTAAATGGATCATTGCATAGCATGAAGAGAAGAAAGGTTGCTGGGTAATACTGACAATGGCTCTGCATGGTTGAGGCTTTGCATCATCATCAATTGGCCTTCAGAACCTCTTTGCAATTGGCCTTCAGCAGCGTTCCATTGGCACCGGGAACCGAAGGAATGCGCTTCCGCGAGTTGGGGCTCTATGTCTGGGATGTAATTGAAGCGAGCTCGGAACGACCGCCTTTTCAGCGACCGGGAGGGCCTGGATGACGCTACATTAGTGCAAGTCTCAAGCATTAAAGTCTTTTGAGTCAAAACA
>LDJE01100149.1:0-14683 GCA_001021135.1 Selaginella kraussiana
TATAAGTGTCAAGATTTTATACATAAAACATGTTTCTAAAGTGCTCAAAAATAATGCTTAACCGTGTCTCTGTCGGAGATTGAAGATGACAGCCTTGATTTTAACAAGAGCGCCATCATCAGTGGCACAATCAGGTTGGGTGAGATGACATACGTAAGATTCACCGTTTACGTCAGTGAAGAGAGAATTAATCGGACGTGGAAAATTTTCTAAAGTAGCAAAGAAAATAACATCTTTCGCTGCTGTTCCTCCGATCCAGCAGAACTAATGATAGATTTAACATGTCGGGACCATACAAATCAGCAATTCCCAAATCCGAGACGACAAGTAACAAGTCGTAACCCGAAAAATGGAGCTGCCCCCTCATCCATCGTACCTTGAAGATATGTTTATGTTTGAAAAACTTGGCATCTCCATGTATGATCCTGACACCTCAAAAAGGCGTCCCATTTTTTCTAGAATCTCTGTGTGCGGAAAAACGGGAGCGCGAATCCTGGATCCCAATCTCACGGCCATAATTTCCCCGCCAAATTGCCTTCAAATCTACGCCCTAGGATTTTCCCACCTCCATGTCCCCCTCCCGTGCTGCAATCCCGCTTGACTAAAATGCAGCTTCGCGTGAGATGGCGATGGAGATGGAGACAGTGATGAATGCGACTGCGACGCTACGAGTGTAGTGCCCATGCCAGAGGGCATCTGAAGACGAAGAAGAGGAAGAAAGAGGAACAACTTTCTCCTCAAAGAAAATAAAATTCCACATCTTTAACGGAATCTAATCCATGATGCATCCTTCTCGCGGGCGGGCGGGCGGGCATTGTAAGAACTGCCTTTCACTTTCGCACGCTCCTTCCTACGCTTAAACCTCAATCCCCAAAGCCTAAACCACTCTAACCATGCTAACTATGCTAGTGTATGAATAAAAAGTCGTCCCTACACCACATGCTTCTCCTTATAATTGAAGGTCTCTATAGAAGTTCGTTACTTGCCACTGTGAGGATGGACTACTTTCTCACCAGGAGAGGCTGCAAGTCGTTGATGATGCTCATTTTCTCGTGATTTTTCCCACTGTATGTTGTCACCACATTACAAATTTTCTCCCATATTACCTTCTCTCACCCAGACCTGCAATTTCCACATTTCCGTAGGACTAATGTTGAATTTGCCTTCTTCCTCAGGGATCAAATTGTCATCGCAGTAAAAATTGCCGTCAGCAATAGGCTTCGAATTCTCGGCACATTTGTCACATCGGAGAAACACAGCGTATTTATTCTTCCTCACTTCTTCACTGCTGCAAGAAAAAAAGAGACGAAAAACATTGAGGGTGAGTAATACTACGCTCAGCGCGCACTTTGAAACATTTACCTGTCACAAATGAAAGAAAGAAGAGACTACTTTGAAGCGAACCCATGGGTGTTCATGGGTGTTGGTTGTGCAGATATATGGGGCGAGCACCATGCTGCGAAAAGGTGGGCCTCAATCGAGGCCCATGGACTCGTGAGGAGGATGCACTACTCATTAAGTATATCAACACTCACGGTGAAGGCTCCTGGCGCACATTACCAAAGTCAGCAGGTAAAAAAATCCCCAAAAAAATACTCACTTTCCAACATATGCACCCTCTGAACCTTCAAAATTGTGGTGTTTTTCTGAACCTTCAAAATTGTGGTGTTTTTTTTTCTGCAGGGCTAAGGCGGTGTGGGAAGAGCTGCAGGCTACGATGGATCAACTATCTTCGACCTGATCTCAAACGAGGGAACATCACCGAGGAGGAGGACCAGCTGATCATCAAGTTACATTCACTTCTCGGGAACAGGTAAGAAAAAAATCCCAATTTTTTCCCCTGTAAAAACACCACAATTTCGGTGGTCAGATGGTCGCTTATCGCTGGACGATTAGCCGGGCGGACGGACAACGAGATCAAAAACTACTGGAACACGCACCTCAAGAAGAAGCTCCGCGGCATGGGAATAGACCCCAACACGCATCGGCCACTCGAAGAAGTCGAGCAAGAATCGGCCAACAAAGGGACGTGTTCTTGCCACCGCAAGTCGAATGCAGGATCATCGTCTTCGTCAAGCGACCACACTCACCATGAACGTCGTCCCACTCGAGGACGCCCCAGCAAGGCCAAGATCTCCCTCCACCTCTTCAACCATTCCCCCGAGGCAGACTACGAGCACTTCGCCTCGGAGAAGCTCACCATGAAGGTACCACCGCCGTCACCGGTGAGCATATTCTCGCGGAATAGTTCCACCACCGTCCATGAAATGGATAGCAGCCAGTCTCACGGTAACCACCCTCACCAGCTTGGTAGCGTCCACTATGGTAACAACTATGGTAAGAGCGGCTTTACCACGAGTTCCGACTCCGTCGCCTACTTCTCCCGGCCAAGTGGTGAGTTCCTCCCTGTCCCGTTTGAGTTCAACCAGATCAACGTCGACTGGGATGGTCAAGGTGATGGTCACGGTGATGGTCATGGTAGCGTCAAGACGGAGCAGGATATGTGCCTGTTTTCGCATGCCGAAGGTGCTAACCGGCCGGAGGCGTTTCCGTACCCGTTCATGAGTGGGCCTCCCAGTACGGAGGTCGACCACGGTATTTGGGATGTTGATGTGGTGAGGCAGATTGAAGACATGGATACGAGCATGATGGACCATCACCAGCAGCAGCAGCACCAGCAGAGTGCAGCTGAGTATTATCAGTTCTCGCATGTTCCAAGGACGGATATTGGCCTGAGCAGCTTCATCAGGTGAATTCAAGAACAATAAGCGAAGTTGAGGGTTACATGTTGTTTGATGGCTATGTGTTTTGGATCGCGCAAGCGTAAGCAATAAAGGTGCATGCTGTCCTCAAGCCTGCACCAATGAGAAAAATATTAAAAGAAAAATTATCATTAGTTTATCACCGTGCTTACTTGTAAATTGTCCTCAAGCCTGCACCAATTTGAATTGACGTTATTTAAACATCATTAATTTAGTGCAAAGCTACATTCATAGTTGCACATGTCTGTCTTCAAGCCTGCGTCAAGTTGAATGAAAATTAGTCGAGTAAACCCGATTAGTACAAAGCTGAAGAAATAACAATTTCAAGGCCGAGATGAGAACAAACTTTAGTTGAAAAAGAAACAATGCTTACCCAATTTAAAGTTGGAAGATATCTTTTAAGCCTGCCAATAAGAAGGACCATTAAATAAACAAAACATAATTAACAAGTAGCTTACCCATTCATGAAGAAGAATAAGACAGTTGCATGATATATTTAAGCCTGCCAATAAGAAGGACCATTAGATAAATAAAACATCATTAACGAAAAGCTTACCCATTAACGACTAAAAGCAAATGTAAAGAACATCTAAAGTCATTAAACGTCAGTAATCAACAACAATAACAACAAAAAAGTGTTGCTCGAAAGAAAGCTTTCCATTCTTCAAGCAGTGACTTACAAAAGCTGCACACTCGAGCAGCCCATTAACCATGCAAATATTTACATGGAACATAGTTTTGAGGGATTTCCCTAATGCCAACCTGCACCTCTCGTTTTTTGTTGCAGCCCAGCCGAAAGAAGAAAAATAATACGGAAAAAAAAAAAGAGCGAGGAAAAAGCGAAGGCCCTTGGAGAAAGACCCACAAAACACAATTAGCTCCAATTATGCGATACCCGAAAACGCAGACTTCAAATGCTCTTCCCCATATCAGACCATGACCGCGAAAGGGGCGTAGTCTCCTCAGAATGACCATCCTCTTTTATGGGAGGATTCTCCACATCAACCTGAGAATATCCATTTCCAGTTTTTAACAATGCAAAATATAGAGAGATATTAAAAAAGAAAAATACCTCGGGGGTAGGCTCGGACGACTTTTGCTGGTTTTCCAGGGCGGAGACGTTCGTGTACCAGCCCATCCCCATGAGGGCGATGAGGATGCCGAAGATATTCCTCCAGCTGAAAGGGTTCTGAAGGAGAATGTACCCGAATGCGAGGACCAGGCACGTCTTCAAGTGGCCCAGGACTTGGTATGTTACGGGCGACGTCTTCCCGATCACTAGGAACGTGCTGAAGTTCACGGAGACGGAGATGAGGCACGAGAGAATGATGAAAACCTGAAAAATAAATCAATCAATTACTTAAATTGAAAGTAAACCTAACCCTAACCCTAATCCATTCAAAAGTCTTACCAGAACTTTGTAGCTGTAGGCGAAAGCGAATACGTTATCGCCGGTAAGCATACCATCCAGGAAAGGGCCGACCAAGAATAATGTTGCTGCCTGATAGGGACATGATTGGTACAGCAGCTGCGTCGACGACACGCTGTTGTTCTTCTGGATCAAGTTCGTCATCTGCCGCCACCAAAGTTAAGAAAAAAACTTCAAAAATCAAGAACTTACGATCTGGGCGACGCAAGTAGTGATGATGGCTGCCAGGGAAAGAATGCATCCCAGCATGTTGAGTTGCAGATCCGTGACCGTTGCGATACCAACGCCGAGGAGGAGTAGTGCAAGAGACATCTTCTTAGGTTTACTGCAACAAGGTTAGGGCTAGGGTTAGGGTTTGGAGTTTAGGGCTTACGTACCTGAAGACCTTCTTCAAGTAGACAGTCTCAAGAAATACGGTGCAAGGGATGATGGCCAGCTTCGTCATCTGTAAGTGACGGACGTAAACTGGTTCGTTACCATCGTGGTACTACCGGGGCTTACCTGGTAGAATCCGACCGAATTGAATCCCAGGCTGAGGTTCAGAAAGCCGATGGAGATCCCATTGAGAACTCCAAACCCCATGACAGTCCTCGTCTCGACGGGCTTGTACTCGAAGAAGTTGAGCAGAAGCGCAATGTGTAGGGAGACATAAGTCACCAGAAGATGCCAGCTCGTGAGCGTAGTCGCTGTAATATATACCATGCACGTCGTTAGAATGAGATGCTCTTGAAGTATAATAGGTATATGCCTCGTAAACTATGTATACATACAATAAATATTGCTCGCAGACCATGCACGTCGTTGAACGATCAATCAACATAAACTACGTATATGATCCGATACCAGCCAAGTCGGATCTAATATAATATGCACAGACTTACGGCGTTTGTACACTATTGTACGTATAAATTATAGTTCTTGCGACATATAACGTCCTCATATAGTAAATTATACGCACCACATAACGTCCTAATGACCTAATAATAAATAGTATATGCTTACCAAAATTGAAGCCCAATGTAGTAATGAGCGCCTTGTTGCAAATTACGATGGAAACTGAGGAGATGACCGAGAGGCTCAACGCTCCCACGGTTCCGAGATGAGGCCCGCCCGATTTGTTGTTGTCCTTCATTTCTTCCTCCTTTGCATTGCTTGTCATTTGCATCTGGAAAAATTCGCCTAGAAGATCAGCGCTTTGCGTCCGGAGGAACACGGAAATGCCCAAAATGCCCAATCAAAATGCCGCCTAAACATCAAAATGCCCGAAATGCCAGCCAAAATGCCGCCGCCTAAACAAAATGAAAATGCCAAGCATGCCGCGTTATACGGAGATGGTGCAAGATCCAAAATGCACCAAAGAACATCGAAATGCTCATTTCGATCCGAAATGCTGTGGCTATGCTACATCTGGATCGAAATTCTTGCAGTGCAGACGAAAGAAACCTAATTTCATGCACGCGGAATCGTCGGGATGATCCGTGAAGAAGCGGGCGCGAGAAAATGCACGAGAAGCAGCATTTCACGGGGATCCCAGCTCAAAAATCGCATTGCGCGAGTGCAACAACTTACGTGAATGGCGCTAGATTTGCCGCGCCGGTGCTCGTGGATTCGCAGCGTCCTGGATCCGATCAATGGCGCCCTTGAACTCGCTCCTGCTCCTCGAAATGCTTTGTCCAGCACGCATGAGCAGAAAAAGAGACAAAAACATAAACCACTCGGCCGGCTTATTCAAGAATATTCTGACACGCAAACCCTAAACTCCGGTGAGATTAAGGAATATCCTGCCAAATTGCTAACGTGCTTAGACGGAATATATCGCGCTTTCAAGAAGCAAATCTATCATAGCAACCATGCCACCTACTACGAATATCTCATATACATTTTTGCCCCGTGAACTTCACGGAAGTAGAATCAATCTTAACATTTTAGGGTTCCACATGCAATCACGTTTTCCTCTTCCCGCAATCAGTGCACGCAATCGCGATGTCGTTCCGATCGATTCAAGAAACCACAGTGCAATGCAACATTGCTTGCCGTGCAAGGGAATTATTCGTCGTCCTCCCGAATTTAAATTGGCGCGCACTTTAAATATTCTTCAAGTATATTCTCACCTGTTTTGAGTATATAAGCGTGCTTAGGGCAAAGGATTTTAGGGCTCTAGGATTTTAGGGTTCTTTGTCGGCGGCTCCTTTGCGATGATGTGTTTTTAATACATGTTAGACTTCGGAGATGGCTCGCGCCGTCGTTGAGAGTAACGCACTCGTTGTCTGAGCAATCCCGCTGCAAAGATAAACTTCTTACATCTTGCGTGTAGTTTTGAGGATGTGATGTTCTTATATCTTGATCCGTGTTTCTGAATCTTCTGATTAGAAACGATATTTTACACTGATCCTCGCATTGGCACGATGATGAATTGCTTAAGCATTTGTGCGATTGGTGAACTTGTTCACCATGGGCAAATCAAAAAACGACTTCTTCTTCCACTGAGTGCCATTTGAATAACCTAAGTTAACTTTCTGTTAAATAATATTTAAATCAAATTTGCCCTAATTCAAAACGTTGGATAGTGATCCATTTATAAATTTGCGTTACGACCTTGCAACCAAACAGGTTCAATAGCGTAGATTACAATGGAAGATGCCAATCATTCGATATCGCTCCCGAAGCAATAGTGGTGGTGGTAGTGGTGATGTTGAACCAAGCAGCATCTTCCACTTCTCGAAACATGACAATTTCTTCACCCTTGCATTGCTTAGGGGGAACAATTCAAACCTCAAAAAGGTCCTTGTTGACTACCCATGATGCATACATGACTATGATGAGCATGCATGTCAGTCATCACTCATGGCGCCATGCTTGCATGCCTATGGTACCCTTCATGGAAAGCAAGAGCTGATATACGCCTACACGTGAAATGCTCTGCTGTATTTTACCACTACTGGCACCCAAAATCTTACATTTTGTTCACGTCATGGTTTTCACTTTACCCCGCTCCAATAGGGCGACATTTGACATTTTTTCAAATGCCTAGGCCTGAAAAGCCTAAAGCTATAAATACTAAATTCTACGCTTTTGGAGAATGTGGGGACGAGGGCTTCCATTCCGTACCGTAAATGCAAGTTTATACGCAAAGCTGACGTTACGGTCTTCGTACTTGACCCTATACGCGATGGCGTGTGACGCTGGGGATGTGACACCTGGCGTCATGGTACGGCAAGGCACGCGTAGAACGCACAGGGATATGCTCCATACATCGTACGTATACATGAATGCACAATGTCGGGGTTTCCCCGGCTGGCCGTCAAGTCAATCATGAGGCTGGCTCGACGTCACCACCGTAGGGACGCCAGCGTTTCATCTTTGGAACGTTGTCAGCTTTGCCGTACCGTGACGCTGGGGGTGCGGGGTGCATGTTAAATACTCGTTGAACTCGATGCATCGTTAGGACACCCCGCGTCTTGCTACCGTCAGCACAGTGTCACCACTGGTTTCATCCGTGCGAGCAGAGGTTCCATGGCATGAACCTCGAGTTGAGGAGTTGATGCTGATGTTTGAACTTGATTATCCCAATTAATCTGAACCTTGTTGCAAGATCTCTCGACAAAACCGGTTCGGAAAAGTCGTAAAGTCTCCCAAAGTTTACGAGGAAACTTTTGCTTTAACAGTTGACATAACATTCTTCTAAACCATGAGATTCCAAATGAAGTTGAGATACTGAATATTGAACTCTATGACAATGGCAAGAAGGATCAAGGACAACGATGCAATGCAACAACCGCACCCGCTTGAATAATACTCATATCCTCCACCTTTAGGTGCATGGAATCTCTAGAACGAACGGAACAATGTACAACTACGTTTATTGTAGATATCCCCAAAGGAACCGATGGACCACTTTGTGAAGCTCCACCACCTAATTTTCATGATTTGTACTACGGAGGCAAGCATCGATTGGGGTCGCCATAGAGACACGCATGCTGACTTATATACCAAACGGAAGTCCTCAATCAGGGTCGGTGATGGATTAACAAGTCATGCATAGTGGAACCCAGAATCTAGCCACAAAGCAGCCGCAACAACAACAACTTGTATAGAAAAACAAGCTAGGCTACGCAAAGGGGCCAAGGGGAAACCCAAGGTCCATATACCAAAGGTCCAAAACGCGGTTTCGTGGGTTGCTAGACCAAACCGATATAGATAGATGGAAGTTTGATTGAAAGCATTGAGACCATTGACGTTAGTACGAGAGCTTGGCCTTGTCTTCCAATTGCTGGTGGAAATCCGTCATTTCCATCGTGGACCACCATTATATCAGTCGGTACCAAGTGGATCACTAGAGGTTAGTCGCTCCGAGAAAGCGAAAGAGACTTGAAACATCCAAGACCCACCAGATATAACCGCAGACCATGAACTATACCTTAATGTACTACTGAAATTGAACTTGAGGTTAAGAACAACAAGGGACGGGTGTATTCTATGCTCTTACAAAACCTCCATATACTCATACCATTTGCATGGACCGTATATACTCAAGAAACCGTATATATGCAACGGATGAAGAAGGAATACTTAGCTGTATCCCGAGCTGTATACACAATCTAACCAAGTGGAACATCCTTCTTACAGGCATCATAGGCCTACCTTTCTTGTTAAGGTGGCGTCCATGTTCGCTAAATACTCATATTATTATCACAAGCTGCAACAGGCAATACGTTCTCAGTCTAATCCATCTGATCTAACCGTGAACTTGAATGATAGATACATCAAATGAAAGGGCATCTGGTAAAGTGAAGACAAGGTGAGATCTCAATGTCCATATATACAGTGCATATATATACCAAATGTGAATGGCTTGACCATACCGGTATAGATAGATGGTCAACGTTCTGGACGTATTAATTACTGTATTGGAACAGTATTAGTATTAGGACGAGAAATGGTTTTGTCTTATTAGTTGTTGCTCTCAGTGGAAATCTTTCGTTTCTCCTTTGTGGACCACTATAATGCATGGATCCCTAGAGGTCCGTCTCCTTCAATATGCTTCGAATTGGGTGTACCAAAACTCCACAGCTGTTTTACCCAATGGCCAATAGAAGAAGGACAAGCCCGAAGGGAGATTCTCTCCTCGGCCAAGTAAGACCACGCCCCATGATCTTACACAAGCTTTGGGACTAAATGTAAGCTGAATCTGATTATATAAACTCTTGCGAGTTGTATATACCTAAGCGTGTTAGTACACTTATACGTGATGGCATACCACAATCCGTAGAACCTAAAGCTTCCAGAGCTTTACGAGTTTCAAGTTTGAGTACCGGATTGTTCTCCAAGAAGGTGGGAATATACGATTAAAGGCATTGACCAACGAGTGAACGAGCAGCTGCAACAGCCGCTGTGTAGAATGAAGACAAGATGAGATCATGCGGGGGTCACTCTCATCGCAATAGGCCACTGCCTAAATCCGCAAAAATCATCGAGCATTTATAACGAGAAGAGATTCTCGCAGCAGCCAGGCCCAGGCAACAGTAGCAACAATAGACTAGCAGCAAAAAAAATTTAATAGAAAACCATATCATCTTCTTTCTCAACATTAGTGTGGGCTGGGGGTTATGACCTTGGGTACAAAACATCATCTATCTACCAAAAGACAATCTTGAGGGGAGAAAAATATCTAACTGGGTAATGGGGTGTGTGTTGTGCCTGGGATTTTGGAGTGTGTTTGTTCGTGTGCTGCTGCCCTCGGCTGGCGGCTGGCTGGCTGGAGTATGTTGTTCATCCTCTTGTGTTGTCACTGCCTTCATCAAGAGCTCTGAACCCTAATCGTAACCAATGGCACCTTATCTCCACTCACCAATGGCACCTTATCTTCAGAAACGTCGCTCTTGTTGTTGTTCGGGCCACACTCCAAGTCGACATCTTGATCGTCATCCTCTGCGTCCGAGGAGGACGAGGACGAGGAGCCGAGCTCAAACCTCGGGCTGCCGCCCTCAGACGAGAGGATCGAAGACGGAGACGAGGAGATGTCGTCGTTTGAGCTTGCGTCGATGCAGACACCGCCAGTGAGCTCCTGAGCCCGTTGTGCTTGCTGCTGCCAGTCGGTCTTGGAGATGGCTATCAGCATGAGCACGAGACACGAGGCCTGAGCGGCTAAAAGTCCGAACCAGAGCCCGACAAAGCCGACCCGAAGTGCGAACGCCAGAACGAGAGCCACGGGCATGCCGACCAGGTAGAAGGAGCCGAGGTTGATGTTTGCTCCCAGAGTTGGCCGAGCAGTACCTCGGAGTATACCGCAGCCGGTTGTTTGTGGGCAGTTGCCGATCTCGCAGATTCCGACTACCGGCATGGCGGCCGCTACGAGCTGAAGGATGGCGGCATCCCGAGTGAAGAGCGACCCCCAGACGTGCCGCATGCCAACTGTGAAGGACATGGCTGCTATGCCGAGAGCTCCGGCACAGACCATGGCTACGAGCGCCGCAACTCGGGCACCCCGAGGTCGGTCGGCTCCGAGCTCGTTTCCGACTCGGGTGGACGTTGCCTGGGAAAGACTCGAAGGAAAAATGTATACCAGAGCCGTCGTCTGAATGAGAACTCCCATGGTAGCAACTGCGGCCCTCGCATTGACGAGAAGTCCCGAGAAGATGATCATCAGTTCATACCACCACCACTCGAGGCAGACGGAGGCGGCGCTCGGGAGTGCCAGCGTGACCAACGGTCCCCATCCACGTAAGCATTCGCGGGAGAGAGCCGGCCACGTCTCGCGGTAGACGCCCGTCCAGGTCACGTAGGCTACCAGACACGTCAGCAGGTTGAAGTTGGTGAGTGCTGCTGACATGGCGACACCACGGATGCCAAGCTGGAGGTGCGTCACGAGCAGAAGGTTGATGGGGACGTGCAGCGTCAGCGCTGCCGCGGCAGCAATGCTGATGGCGAGCGTGAGCTTCTGAGTACGAAGGTAGATCCGCAGTGGTGCGAGGAATGCAGTGATGGCGAGGTCGGGAAGAGAGTAGAGGAGGTACGTGTGAGCTACCGCGGTAACGCCGGCGTCCTGGCCTGCAGCTGTGAGGATGGTAGACATCTTGAGCCAAAGTATGACGATCGGGACGCAGGCGACCAAGAGGAATAGCACGGTCCGTTGCAGAGTGAGGCCGAGAAGCTTGGATCGGCGCGCTCCGAAGGCTTGGCCGCAGATTGGCTCCATTCCCATGGCTAAGCCCGAGAGGACTGAGTAACCAGTTATGTTGGCGAAGCCTATGGCGAGTGATCCTCCAGCGAGCTCGAGATCGCCCAAATGCCCCAGGAAGAGCATGGAGATCATGGAACGAAGGTAGACCAAGAGCCCCGTGACCACCATTGGGCAGGCGATTGATGCCAGCTGCTTGAGCTCACTCACCATCTGAATGAACATGGAAGAACGTCAGTATATATCGTCTAAATGAAATTTCAAAATGAATATTGAGTTTGAACTATATATACGATGAGAAGATGGCTAGATGTATGAGGAGGGCTATATATCATGAAATATATGAGGAAAAAGATAATGAATGAACTATGAATATTGAAGCTTTATCACCTATGAAGAAGCAATGCAGTCAAACACCAAAGGCGAAAACAAGGGAGGGGAACTTGCAATGATGAATTGGTTTGACATTTTGCCTTCAGGAGAAAAATGAGTGGAGGGTTTATATATATATGCAACTCCTTTTGGGAAAAAACTGGCCATTAAATTTCTCCCACACTCGCACACACACACAAACACCCATTTTTTGTGAGATGGGAGGAAAACAAGAATCATGCCGCTGTTTTCTGCCAATGCAGTTGAACTAGAGGACAACAAACGGCAGAATCATCCAAACAAGAAAAATCTTAAACCAATGCAGGTTGCTTAACTGAATGAGAACTAAGGAGCTCCTCCTCTCTCATGGTAGGGGCTCAGAAAAACTTGGCAGAATCCACAAGGGGTTTAGACCTCCCATGCAAGATGAGGCTCAGACTATGACTGGAATTCCACAGTGGTGCTGGAAATGCAAGGAAATCAATCCTCAAGAGGGATGAATTTCGTCTCTCGAACTTGAAGTGAGATATGAACATGGAAAGCATGGAAAGTTGAGGAGATTGGAGATGAGAGTGAACCTCGCTTGAAGTGGGCCATGTTGTAGTGTCGTCGTCAACGAAGATTTCAAGCTGCTTCTGCTGCTGCTGCTGCTGTTGCTGATGCTGCTGGAGCTGCTTGGTGGTCATTTTGATGAGCTTGGGAAGGCCCTCCATTTCTATCTTCGCTCACTCAGGCCTCTCAGAGATAGATGGACCACGCAATAAAACAAAAGAGCTAAGCGAATGGGAGTTTGAGTTGAGGAGATAACAACTCTCAGAGATACATACGCTAACTGCTACACACACAAACACTGCAGCGGGAAATGCTGCTTCTGCTTGTTTGTTCCAATAATGGTAGACACACAGGCACTACATTTATAGTGTAGGAGACACACATCGTCATGGATGTCTTGGATGTAGGATGGCATATATATGCCCTAGGCATGCATGGATGACCACGGGCATTGATGGTAATGTATGCCATCATGGCTGACCATAAGGATCATGAGGTAGTGGTGGTGGTGGTGCCATTCATCGACAAGGCAGCATCATGTTTTCCATGGGGAATAGGGGTTCCTTGTGGATGAATGTGGGGACAAAGGGCCTTTGTTCGTTATCTTCTATACAACCCTTTACTAAAAGATTCTTCAAGGGTTGATAGTGATGCCTATATCACTTGGAGAAGAAGGCTTCCAAGGGCAAACTACGGTGATACGAGAAAACAACGATTCCCATGGAGAGGTTGACAGGTAAAGAAAGAAGGATTGTCACCAAGCACAAGGACCAGGCGGGGGGAGGGGTGCAGTGCAGCCTTTTCTTTTGGATCCATAGACGACACTGGCGACCGACGAGCAATGTGCACGTGTGGATGCATGCACGAAGCAAAAGCTCTTCTTCCCAACCCCGGGAATATGTTTGTGATCACCAAGACGACCACCATTGTCTAGAAGAACCATGAAAAGGAGGAGCAAGCAAGGCAAAGCTGGAAAGTGTTGTGGAGCTGATTCCACTGTGCCTCAAACGTCGCACACCATGTGAGGAGGCTCTCTTTTCAGAGTCCATTTGAATGGAACAAAACCTCAATTAAACAGATAAATAAGCCCAGCTTCAAACTTGTAATCAGAAATGGTCCCATGGTGTAGTGGTTATCACGTCTGCTTTACACGCAGTAGGTCGCGAGTTCGAACCTCGCTGGGGCCACAAATACTTTTGTTATCCTTTTGTCGCGAGTTCGAACCTTGCTGGGGCCAATAATAATTATTACTCTTTTGTCCCCTTACAGATTTGTTCCCTTTTTTTTCTCTGCATGTCTCCGTATACGGGTACTTTCTTTGTTTCCCATGTATTCTATGTACGAGTTCCATGTTCCCTTCTTTCTGTTCAAGCACTCAAATGCAGCTGGCAGCTTATTGAGGCAGGAATGCACATGATATCTCCTGTGTATGGAATTAGGTTGGGAATGTGCTTGACAGGGCAGAGCCAATGAAATCACTGCCAAATCCAAAGGCCAGGTTTCTGCCATCCTTATTCACATACACAGACAGACATACACAATACTACACTACATTACCTTGCATACAATGAGAAATAGCTTTTCCCTTCTGCAACTGGGAATGGGGCTCTCTGGCCTTGGTCAATCTTATCCTCTTGTACTTAAGATTGACTGCCTATATGGTAGCAGCTCTAGAATATTTGTATAATCGGCATGTCACTCATTATACACTTTCGCAGATACCATTATGCGATGAAAGTCATTGAATTTTATCATAGACTCAAGCAGCCAACCGTGTACAACAAAGTGAAAATGGTTGTTGTCTTCTTGTGTTCTAGCGTTAAATGCGCATAGACTACAGTTTTAACGAGTTTAAAACTGTGCTGCATCTGAATGGCAAGATGGTCGATGAATCCCCAAGTTCCTTTATCAAATCTCTATTATATTATCAATGAACTGCAAGATTGATTTGTTGACATTGCTTGCTCGATAGCACTCAAGGCAGATTTTTATGTTAACAGAAATTAATAACCACCTAAATGAGCATGAAAGTCGATATCAAGCAACCAATGGAGAGTGATTCATTGCTCTTTTTCAGATTCTGGCTGTTTTGCTAAACTTGCCACAAGCTAAACGACTCAAGTTCTCAGCATGAGCTTTAACTCCGGCAAGAACGGCAAATCTTCATATACCTATATGTCAAACTGACTTCTTATAGACCACACTAGCTAGCTCAAATGAATCAGTAGAAATTTGCAGCTTAATAATTTACATAAGATATACATACTAAACACAAAGTTTAAACAAAACAAATTCTCTATATAGAGTTTAAGGTCCTACCTTCCCAGGTAAGCCCATACAGGTAAGCCCATACAGAGGCCCATGTGTAGCTGATGTGTTAATTTACAATAT
>LDJE01100150.1:0-13979 GCA_001021135.1 Selaginella kraussiana
ATGTACTTGTTTGTTTGTAAATGAACACAGATAAAAAACATAAAACAAACAATTTAACATTTACAAACGTAGCTTGCTCCAACCAAATCGCAATTCACACTCTACTTGACTGGTTTAAACAGAGCTTAAATAAGATATGAAATTGATTCATCATTGTGTAAGCCTTTACTTCAAAATATTGAGACGGGCAAATACGGATCATACACATTAGCATTAACATTAGTCACGTACATACAGTTACAAACTTGATTTAATCTTATGTACAATGAGCTTGCGAGAAGCATCACGAGGCGACGGCGACAAAGCCCTTGTACCACGAGCCATGAACCTGCACCTGGATGCCAGAAAGCTTGTCCAACTTTCGAGCCAAACCATCAACATCCTGGAGCAGGGCGCCAGCACCAATGCGTTTCAGTGCAGCACCCGCAAGTCCCAACCCATCGCCACCATTCCCAAGGAGCAGCACCATTCTGATGCTGTTCCTGGCCGCAGCGGTAACTCGCCCAAACACAGCATCGCCCGGTAGCAGCGACCTTTCCAACACTCTCGACATGAGCTCCGAACACGAATTTACTTCGGGGTAATGCTCTTTGCAATGCTCCGCACAAACTCGAGCCAGGAAAGCCCCAATCTGCGACACCGTCGCCAACGGAGTGTCCAGAAGAGAGCTCAGCCCCTTGAGCCCCTCGTGGATTACGTTTTCTAGCTCCGCCCCAGGGAGCTTGTTCATGAGTTCCTGCCTCAAGAGCAGCATCCTGAAATCATGTGCATTTTCCATGGGTTAACTGATGGTTAAGACTATTAACCGTGGTACTCACCCCGTGGCTATGACTACAATACGCTGGAACTCGTTCTGGAAGTCCCTGACCCTCATTAAGTTCAGCGCCAGGAACTCGGGTATGTTGTCCTCCGTCGCGGGCTCCGACGACGAAACCGTGGCCAATAGCCCGACCCGGATGATAGCGTCGATGGTCCCCCATTTCACCGGGTTTATCTTCTGGTCATCCACACCTGCTTGAACAACGTCGCGCATCAATACAAGTTCTTCGGAATTTAGGGTTTAGACTTAAAGCCCTAAGACCTAAACCCTAAGCATTACCTGAGACGGCTGCTTTCTGCTTCGCCGAGCCTCCGCTGACGACTACTCTTCCGCCGGTACACATTGGGAACGTCAAGTTCGTCGGTGGCTGTGCCTCGGTAGCTGCTGCCTGTGTGGACCTCAAAGTGTTGATCGCGGCCTCGACCTCACTCTGGACGACGTCCATTGTCGCCTTTGCATCGAGGATCCATCTTGCAGCTCGAGGAACAACTCGTGCGAGTTCATCCCTGGACATGGCGGCTTTCAAGCAGTGGCGCTCGGCAAATGCTTTCTGCAGGTATTCGATTCCTGCTGATCCGCTTATCAGCTGTGCAAGAGACTGCATGCGGATTTTGCTGATATCTTGCTTCAACACCTGCACAAAATGTAAGGAAAATGTACGAATACATTTAGATAAAACAGAAGCACAAAAACCGTACCTGCATGCGCTCAAAGATGAAACGTATCCCCTTAACAACGGCCTTTGCGAAGAGCTCCTTCGGTGCTCCGTGGGTTGGTATGTTCGACAAATCTTCGAGAAGAGCCTGATGAGCCGACTTCGACTCCGTATCTCTTGCCGGTGCACCAAGCCGTAAGATAGTGTCGAGTGTGTAGTCAAGCAACACTCTGAGATATCGAAAGTCGTTGCTTCCCGACTCCAGCACCTTCATTGTTTGCCACGAAATAAATTAGCAAATGTTATGAAAGCATAAACCCTAAAACCGGTTTAAACCCTAAACCCTATAACCCTAAACAGTTTAGTACCTGTGATAAAAGCACCAAGTCCAAACTCTCGCGGACCTCCGCCTTCCAAGCTTCCGGAACAATGCCTTCAAGATCCTCTCGTATTTCTCCCACAAGGCTGACCACCTGACCATAATCGGGATGCTCCTGCGTAAGATTTTCTTCAACCCTGTCCCAAAATGCCCTCTCAATTGTGGATCGAATTTGCGCCTGTAAGAATAAAATGAGTAAGTAAATAACTTCGTAAAAAAGAAATACCTCAAGTTTGGAGAGTATAGTAGCAGCCTCCGTTGGTTTAGCTTCCGGCATCTTCCAGTCGGCATCATGCAGCATTTCGTTGACAATCCTCTCGTTGGTGATGCCCGTATTGTACAAATCGGCTCCGGGGTCCATGGTTACCATCTCCGGCGTAGCATCCGACGACGAACCGAACAGAGAGCGTACCACCTTGGGTTTCGGCCTCTCGTGATCATCCTCCTTCGTTGGTGTAGTCTTCAAATCCTCGGGAGACGAATATGCGAACGGCGATGGCAGCTGCACACCGTTCTCCTTGGCTTCGACGAACTTGGAACGTACAGCCGAGAGCGCTTCGTCCATCTTGTCCGAACCAGATTTGCCCGTCAAGTGAGAAATCCTATCACGGAGTAGCCTTTGATCCTCGAGCACCTGAAGAAATCATCGTTAACGTAAACCCTAAACCCTAACGGTGCTTGCCTGTTTGCGTATAGCTTGGCCGTCGTGACTGAGAATCGCATTATCTTCACCAGGAACGACCTTGCACTTCTGAAGCATAGAAACCTCCAGCTGACAAGCAACCCTAATGAGATCCTCCTCGAGCAGCTGAGCATCCTTGACCTTCCAGGCTACGAACCGGCAAAGGTACGAGTGCCAAGCGCTGTCGAACGAAACGAGCTGAGCAGCAAACGGCTTGTGATGTCTATCATTCGCCGTTCTCCCTTTGGCCAAGTCGGGTGATCCCGGAGGAGATGCCGGACTCGACTGTGGCCCGTCAATGACAGTCGAAAGCAGCGCCTCGAACTCGGGTAGTAGCTTAGCCGCCGCCTCGGCTAGTGCAGCTTCTCGGTCCCCCTTCGTGCTGAAGACGGCGTCCGGATGCCCGATGATCATGTAAGCGCAGAGGAACACTCGAGCCGGGTACCGTTCCAAGTTTTCTTCCGGCTTCGGAATATCTTTGGCCTTGGATGAACTCGGAGTCCTCGGCGTGTCTTTGGCCTTGGATGAACTCGGAGTCCTCGGCGTGTCTTTGCCTGCACTCTTGTTGATCCCAGCAGCCGAAGCGCTCCTTCTGCTGCTCCTTGAGGCAGACGATGTGTTCTTCCGTTGCGGAGGCGAGAGTCGCTTGAGCAAGCTGTCGATCTTGGCTATCTCTGAGGAATCGGGCACCGATAGCATCAGCCGACTCTCAATCCGAGCAAGAAGCGCCTTGACACTCCGGAGAGCACCGGGCGACGTGATCCGACTTGCCAGTTGCTCGAACGGAAGCGACGCCACCGACTGCTGGCTTATGCCCGCACCTGCGAATTCCTGGGCCAAGGCCAAGGTCGTTTTCATGGAGCCCCTGAAGTGCCTCCAGCATCTACAAAAGACGAAGTATTTAAAATAACAAAAATAAACAATACACAAAAGATGAAAGGAACTGGTCCTCCTACAAGTATACACGCAATCATTTTTTTAATCGTCGATGGTGACGTAATTCATACTTCAAAGAATAATAAAATGATGGAAGGAACAAATTACTATACAGGACCTAAAAGATGATGTAAAATGTACTAACACTACCATGGCAATATATATATCACATAAAAATATTTAAAAATGGAAGGATGATCTAGAAACTACTAACATTACGGCTACCATGGTGAACCACAGAAGACATACCTTGTTAGCTTTCGGCAAAGACGGTCTCCATGTTTATGCATCTTGTGACCATGGTTATGGCAGCTACCACGGCATCCACCTTTCTGCCTCAAGTATTCGGCTCGTTGACGCTTGGCCTGGAAAGCCAACCATCACCAGCACCGTATACCGTATAGCACTTACCCTTAGAAGACGAGCTTCCAGTTTCTCCTTCTTGATCAAGAGCTCCAGCTCGCGTTCCCGAAGAACAGCCTTGGCAACATTCCTGGCCTGAAGAACAATGGCCTGAGCTCGGCTCTTCTCGGCCTCGAGCAGACCTGCCCGTTTCTCCTCGGCGGCTGCGATCTTCTGGCAAATGGCAGCCCGAAGTGCCTCGGTCCGTTCTCGGTCTTTATCCTCGAGACTCGTTCGCTGGAGGATCGAC
Source organism: Selaginella kraussiana (assembly GCA_001021135.1). Classification (NCBI taxonomy): domain Eukaryota; kingdom Viridiplantae; phylum Streptophyta; class Lycopodiopsida; order Selaginellales; family Selaginellaceae; genus Selaginella; species Selaginella kraussiana. Next base: position 4,125 of record LDJE01100150.1, read on the forward strand.
TGAGCTATACGCTCGTTCGCAGCAGCCCTACGCTGTTTCTCGGCCTCCACAAGAGCCAGCCGGTTCGTCTCGGCCTGCTGAACTCGAAACTCGACTTTGGAGACGAGCTCCTCGCGTTCGCGCTCGGCTCGGAGCTCGGCCTCGGTCTTGGCCGCAACACGGGACTCGTGGAGCTTCGCAAGACGGGTCTGCTCCTGTGAGAGAAGCTCCAGACTACAAAACCAGCACCTTTGAGTCTCTTGAAAAAAAAAACATCAATTTTTTCAGTACCGCTTCTGCTCAGCTGCGTAGAGCTTGGCTTCGAGACGTTCCCCTAAATCCTTCGGTAGAAGTGACGCCGGATCCGACTTCTTCCTCGGCCTCGCCTTGGTCGCCAACCATTCATGAAATTGCTGCATAAAACAATTAAATTAATTAAGTACATTCTAACGTCATTGAACCACACATTCTAATATTTGTTTAATGCTTGACCTTGTCGTTAACTAACGTTACTTCTTGATACACACGTTAAACTAAACCTCATCTTGAGCCACGGTAACGTTACCACTACCATGGTAATGGTACCACTAGTAACGTGTACGTTATACTTCTTTCTCTACTTCTCAACTACTTCGATACCTGTCTTCGGAAATCCGCATCTTTGAGCTTCGCTTCGATGTCCTCGAGGCTCTTGCTCTCGGGCGTCTGCTCCAGCCGCCGCCGGACCCTCTTCGGGACGATGAACGTCGCCCCGCCGCCAGCAATGGAGTCCGCAACTTCGATGTCGAAGGCGATCCCAGCATCGGCGCTCATGGAAGTGGCCATAAGTCATGAATCGTTGAAGAGGAGAAGCCTGCGAATAAACAGGGGGCGGTTAAGTAACAAAACTCAGTTAATTGGCTCTTCCACTAATTGAGAGAAAGGAACGCTAACTACGAAGGCCTAACTACGGAGGGTTTGCTAAGTTCCACCTCTTGAAGGTGGCACTTTACGACGACTGTGGTGATGGTCATGGTAACATTTGTTGAACCTTCTCATCAAACCTTCGGGAAAATGCTCACAAAAAATGCACAGACAGGCACCAACACAAAAAAGAGGAAGGGGCATGAAACCTTTGGACGACAGTATCACCAAGGGCGGGCGATTTTTACCCACTGGGGAAGACCAATTTCGCTAGAATTGCCATGGGGAATCCAGCCGAGGGGCAAAATTTCGCGCTCCCACGGGTGGAATTTTCTGGGGATAGAAAAAACCGCAAGGAAAATACGTACTCGCGCGTTCGCCTGCTGCTGCTCGCTGATCGATTTTCCCCTATGAGATTGCGAGAATGCGGAGGATGATCGTCGTCGTCGTCGTCGTCGATGGCAGCGGCGATGATCGATCGCTCTCGCACTTCGCACCCCCAAAATATGTGCGAGCCCTAAGGCGCCCGCATTCCACAAGCAAGGGCAAGCGTGTGGGCAAGCAGCTTTCCCCCTTTTGTCCCTCTCTTTCTCTCTCTGTCTCTCCTCCTACAGGAAATGAGTATAATATTCGTTTTTTCGGGAAAAATTGTGGCGGAAAAATGCCAGCGCGGCAGCGAAACCGGCCGGTGGCCGGAACTGCCCGCCCAACGGGGCGTAACCAACAGCGACGTGGCGGATTCTAGCACGTGGCGGAATCGTAACGCGCCACGTCCGACTTGGCCGCCCGGACTCTATCCACGTCGGATTTCCGCCGCCGGCCAGCCATACGTTTTCCCACACATGCATTTCATGGCCAGACATCATTCTTCGAACATTCTCGTTCCAACCATGAACCATACAACATTTGGGCCATCGTACATTTTAGACCATACAATGGTTGTTGCCGTGAACCATTTTGATAATTCATTTTCAGAGCCAACCACGTGGTGTGAGAAACGGATATCAACGTAGATGCATGACGTATCCAAGTATTTCCCAATAATCAGCACAAAAACCAAGGATTATACAGCCTGCTAACCTCCGAACAATTTCGACTTTCCCAGATGCTGCTGCTCATGCAGGACGCACACTTGGGGAGTTTGTCAAACATGCAACAGTGTTTCCCTGTGGACAGGACGCCCACGACGAAAGCCTTTGCACACCACTTTTAATCTGAGGCATGGTAGGTGGAAGCAAAAGGACATGGCACCCAACCCAACATGCCTGTCCTACCACAAAACTCGTCAAGGTTGCTGTTCAAACCAAATCTTGTTAGAGCCTTAAACACGCCCCCAACAACAAAGTTTAACTCACCTTAATCAAAGCGTCGTAGTTGTACAGTTGTACTTGAAACTTGTAGTTTAGCAAGCGGCCGCCAAAGCCGCTGCTGCTGGTTGTTCAGCTTTCTTGGCTTTCGACTTGCCAGCGCCACCGCCGCCACCTTTGGATTCTTTTTCTTTGGGAAGTTTCTTGCTCCGCCAAAACAGTCGAATGGGCGTTCCAGGAAATCCAATGTTCTTCCGAATAGACTTCTCCATGTAACGCTTGTAGTCGTCAGGAAACAGGCTCTCGTCGTTGACGAAGAAGACGAAGGTCGGGGGTCGAGTGGCAGCCTGCAAAAACCCCAAAACCCCAAAAAGATCATCAGATAGAACCACCACGTGGTAGCGGACCACCCGACAGACCTGAGTGCAGAAATAAATGCGACCCTTCTTTCCAGCCCTAGTCGTAGGCGGCTGCTTGAGAGACGTAGCCTCTTGAAGCATTTGGTTAACAATCGCTGTCGACACCCTTCGCTCTCTTTGTAGAGCAGCATCTAAGGCTGCCTCTAGAATTCTACAACACGAAAACGAACAATAAAAATGTCATAATAAACAATTAAATACCAAAATGAACAATCAAATGACTAAACTTTAAATGCCAGGACCACGACTATGATTTCACAATTATACGTACTTTTTAATTCGCTGACCACTGGTAGCCGACGTATAAACAATGGGCGCCCACTTAAGCACGCGTAGCTTTTCTCTGATGTCTTTCTCGTACCAAAACGTTGATTCAGAGTTCTTGTTCGGAACTGTGTCCCACTTGTTGATCACTATAATGCAAGCCTTCCCGTCTTTCTCAATGCGCTCCCCAAGTCGAAAGTCCTGAATGTAACCATGAGAGGTCTGAATTTTATGGAACTAGAACATCACCTGCTCTGTAGCACACTCCATAGCATCGATCACGAGGGCTACCACGTCCGACCGAAGGATTGCTTTGAGAGCACTCCCGACGCATAGGTGCTCCGTCTTACTACCACCAGAGGCGATTGCTGCTCGTTTGCGGATGCCCGCAGTGTCTATCAGTCGAAAAACCTGCAAATACCTCATTATTAACATCATCATTAACAGCGGTTAAGCCTAGATGGTTACCTTGCCGCCTGGTCCTTTCACGTCTGTATCAATTGCATCTCGCGTAGTTCCACTTATTGGGCTTACAATCGTTCTCACTTCGCCCACAAGTGCGTTCAAAATGCTGCTTTTCCCCACGTTTGGCCTGCCGATAATGGCTATGGCTACCGGCCTGTCCGCAGGCTTCTCAACCTCCAATTCCTGAAATCAGCCAAAACATTACTTCCAGTTTTACCCTGAAAACTTCAAGTTTTAGCTAATTAATGATGTAATTATTTACACGGATAGACCAGTTTCATCAAGTACCTTCTGTTCTTTCAAATCCGCACAAACGGTGTCGAGCAGCTCCGGTACTCCGAAGTTGGAGATGGCCGAAATGGGTACCGGGGTAAACCTACAATGCAATAGTGTAACCATCCGAAAACCATCAACTTTACATACCCAAGACACCAAAAATCAGCAGACTGCATCAACCCCTTCTTCGGGGACTCACACTTGTTCACAGCAAGGGTGATCTTCTTATGCGAGTACTTCCGCCGCAACCAGTCCGCAAGGTCGATATCAACCGCGGTAGCACCCGCCTGCCTAAGCAGTACCATCAGAAAACCTTCAACGAGTTACCACACAAAATACCTGGCCATCAACCACGAAAATGATCGCAGAGGCTTCATCGACAGCGGAGGCGGCCTGTTTCTCGATCATCGTAGGAAGTCCCGCAGCCAGGGCCTCTCGGGTAGCCTGAGCTACGCCCTCGGACCCTCCACCGTATGTGATGGACAGACCGTCGGTGCCGGCGGACCCCGAGCTGGGAATCGTCAGTACACCGCCGGTGTCCACGAGCATGAAGTCTTGTCCGCACCAGTGTGCTCTGGCATAAAGCCGGTCCCTTGTCACACCCGGTTCGTCGTGCACTATGGCCTTCTTCCTCTGCCAATTCCCAGTACTATGAGTTCAGAAAACACGGAAATTTGTAGGGCCGTACCCCAGCTATGCGATTGAAGACTGCGGATTTCCCAACGTTTGGACGTCCGACTATGGCCACCCTCTGCAGTAAGTGGTCTGGTACCTGCGTTGTCATGGGAGTGAGGTTAAGACTATGGTACCATGGTAAAATTACCGTCTTACTATGGTAATAATGGTACTATGAACTACGGTATTACCTGACATTCCGTGACATTCGCTGCACGTCTCTGGCGCCTGCTCAGTTTTGGTGGTTTAACGTCAGGTAGTTCCTCTTCTTCTACGCCAAGAACAAGTAGTTCAACTATCGACTATGAACTAAAGAATTTGTACCTTGCTCTTCAAGCTCCTGGTACCCACCACCACCTTCAGACTCTTCATCCTCAGACAACGACTCGAAGTCGTTTTCATCAAAGGCCTCCTCTTGCTCCTCATGTTCCTCTGTTGAAGCATCGGAATCCAGCTGCATTGCAGGGCGGACGAAGCGAATTCCGAGGCGCATATTGCGACTCACCAGCGTCCGCATTATGCACCCTCGGGGCCGATTCCGATTCGAAGAACACGCCGTCGTAGTCGAGAAACATGGGATCGCCAGTGGCGCGCGCAAGCATATCGCCATTTTGAGATGATGAAGAACCCTAAATATCCCAGGGGTTTAGGGTTCTTGGAATGGTTTTGTTGTGGTTACACGTGGCGTTGTTTTAGCCGTTGACTACAAGGCGATCTCGCCAGCTGGCTCTTTTACCTTCCGTGCGCTATGACATGACGAACGTGGGGACAATGCTCCGGAGCGCGAGCGTCCCGCTCCTCCCAAGTCGCCTCTTTTTCTGCCGGAACGGGATCTTGCCCTAAATTATTCCCGCATTTCGATCTTCAGGAGGGCGCTAGCGGCCAGTGTGATCAGATCGGATGCAATTCGGCTCGTAATTCGGCCTCGTCTCAGGCAATTCGGCCTCCGATCACGGGAGCGCAATTCACTTGCTCTGGAGGCCCGATCTCGGCTGGCGGGCGGCAATGCATGTGGAATTGGGCTGTGACACCAGATCTGGAGCGCTCCGGACGTGAATTCAGCGGAATTCGGCTGGCATTTCACGCAATTCTTCATCAGGTGAGCAAATTCTCCAGGGCTTGATGCGTTCAAGGCATGGCGGCAACGGCGGGCTTGAATCACCAGCAGCAGCAGCACCAACAGCACCAGCAGCTCCACCAGCACGGAAATTCGGGCTCCAGGATGTTGAATTTCGCAGAGGAAGGCGGGAAACCGGGCGCATTCCCTCAGGCGCAGTGGATTCCGGACGAGCGCGATGCGTTCATTTCGTGGCTGCGCAGTGAATTTGCAGCCGCCAACGCAATCATCGACGCAATGTGCCAGCATCTGACCTCCATCTCTGGCGGGCCGGGAGAGTACGATCCCGTGCTCAACCGGCTCAGGCAGCGTCGATTCAACTGGAGCTCGATTCTTCATATGCAGCAGTACTTTTCCGTGGAGGAAGTCGTGCTTGCGCTCCAGCAGGTGGGGCAGCAGAAAAGGCGGCAAATGCAAGCGCCCCAGCGGACAATTGGATCCGGCGGCGACATCCCGCTCCCGCTCTGGCCCGATCGGAGATCGGCTCCGGCATCGCCGGCGTCCGGGTTGGTGTCGGAGACGTCGACGGCGAGGAGGGGCGATCGCGATCGCGACATCGAGATCGAGGAGCATTTCAATGGTAAATTGGAGGACGGCGTGGGCGTCGGAAACGGCGGCGTTGCCAAGGTCGAAGATCTTGGTGCTCAGGAGCAAAGCTCACACGAAGGGCATGCTCCAGAGGGTAATCGGGATTTCCAAGGTGAGTTGAATTTTGGTTTTTTCGTGCATTGCTTTGCCCGTAGATTGTTAGAATGTTGAGTTCGTTCATAACAGTGCTCTGCTTTTCGTTTGAATTTCTCGTGCCAATTTTGCTCATTTTGTTGGTCATGATGTTTAACCGATTGAATTAAACTAAAATTATTTTGTTGCATTCTTTTTTCTCATCCCTTCACAAGTGTATTGATGATTGTGGTTGTACTTTGATGCAAGTTCCAGATGATAAGTCTGCCGCTGCCGCTACTGCTATCACCAGTGCGACCTCTGCCGTGGAGGAGGACGAGGGCAGGAGTGTCGTGATCAACAAGATCAAGCCTCCTAAATGCTTCCAGTCCCAAGAGGTGATCGACAGCAGAATGGTACGTCGATTGGTCCTTTTGGTTTCTTCAATGTGTTTCATTTCCTTTAGGACCGTGTAATGCAGGTGAATGTTGTGGAAGGGTTGAAACTCTGGGAGGAAGTGTTCAATGCTCTGGAGTGTGATCACATAGCATCGTTGATGAATGCCGACCTGGACGGAGTCGGCAGGAAGATTGAAATTGGCGGAAGAGGTACGTTCCATGTACCACGCGCAAGGACTAAGCAACGTCATCATCGTGGCATCATTAGTTTAAGCCTTTATACTCAAAGCCCCCATGTGAACGTTTCTGCAGGGCACAAGATTATCGGCGGAAAACGATTTCTCAAAGCCAAAGGCGGCGCCGATCATCAACAGCCTGATGACGACCGTTCTTCCCCAGGTGAGAGGGTCCGTTTTTTGAAAATTGAACGTCCATAAAATTCGCAATTTTACAGAGGAGGGGTCAGAATCTTTGCCCGGGAGCCTGGAGTTCATAGCCAATCGGCTGCTTGAATGTCAGATAATTGCGCCTAACAAGCGACCCGACTCGTTCATTGTCAGCTTTCTGGGAGAGGTATGGCAGCCCTGATATATTTTAACGTCGGTGAATGCTTCATTTGTTCACCAGGAGGGATACCTGCTCCCGCAGATACACAATCAAGAGTTTGAACACCCGTACTGCATCTTGTTCTTGCAGTCCGAGTGCTCCATCGTTTTCGGGCGCTACATCAACATGGACAGCCCCGGGGACTTTAGGAGCCAGTTCAAGCTTTCAGTTGGTAATGGGTATGTGCATTGTTCTAACTAACAGTGACGTATTTAACCAAATGCTGTTAATGACGATGCAGCACCGTGTTGAGCCTCCAAAACAACGCTGCCAAAATCGCCAGATACGCAGTTCCCGCGTTGCCGTCCAAAAGGTGCTGCATTGTCATAGGCAAGATGCTGACCAAGAGGCCTTCCAGAAACTCTGGATTTGGCCAACGTCTGAATGCAAACAACGTGAGCAACAACCATAACAATGTGAACAGCAATGGCAACAACATGGGAGGATTGATCACCAGGCCGGCAACAAGTCCTAACTTCAACATGAACTCTCCTCACCTCGGACCACCGCCATCACCCAATGGTTCATCCCAAATGCAGCATGGCTTCCCTCCTCCACAAGGTGGACCAGCCTACCCTCCATTGCCAGTGCCTCTCGTATGGTCCCCAGTTGGAAGGCCGCCTAGGCTCATGACAGGAACTGGTGTCTTTCTTCCTTACCACCCTGGGCCTGGCAGGCCTGGAGGTGCAAACAGATGCAGGCAGCAACCGTTCCTGCAAAAAACCAACTCTTTTCCGGCATCATTCAGGTCGCAAAATGGGATTTCATCTTCCTCATCCCCCCTATTAGTTGGCAAGGGTGTTGATGAGCCAGGAAATGTGGGGCTCATTCGCGAGGGAGTTATTGTTGCTCCTTTGGAAGGGGAGACCACCCCTGGAGCTTCTGTTGCATGAGCCCAAGGAAAAGGTACACACAAATTTTGAGCCGCCGCTTTATACGACCGCACTTCCACCAAATTCTTTTCTATTCTTTCGTACGTAAAAAAAACATGAAAAAGAGCAAACATATGCTTGTAGAGTAGCTTGTGGTATATTGAATTAGAATGTACATGAACGTCCTTAGAATAGAATGCCCATTTCTAGTATTGGGGGTGGAGTGAATGTTTTGAGGAGCTTCTAGACCTCTTTATATAGAGTCAGCTGGTGCCTGCTGCCAGCTACCGCCTGGCCTGGTGTCTTTTAGCCTGCTTGTATGTGTATGTGTCAACAAAATGGCCAAGAGTACAACGTGTCAAAGACAGTTCATGCAAAGAATCATTTGTCCATGACCTGAAGATGTACGCTCTCTTCCTAGATAGGTAGCTGTAGAGCTGCTGGGTATCTTTGTGCTGTTTCATAACAAGGTCATGCGAAAAAGGTACAACATTTTGTTGCCACCGTTCGACATCAGCCTGCTGATATGGCATACCGCGCATGTGGGGGTCTTAGTTACGCTTAATTAAGTAAATTTCCGTGTTATTTGTTTTTCTGATATGGCACTTAGGTGTTGTTTTCTTCCTTGTAAATATTCAATTTATGCAAATGCAAGCATGTAAATAAACTGCATTTTATGGATAATATATCTATAGTTTAACATGTGCACTTTAATTTAAATTAAAACAATTGTGTTTTATTAGATTGGCCTCTTAGTGCATTTCTAAAGCAAGCTGGGTTGATTACTGGGTTGCTGGGTTGATGACATGCATTTCTAAAGCAAGGATCTCCTACTCGAGGCTCTCTCCAGTACTGGTTATTTCATTGCATGTCATTCCTTCGTAGAAGCTCCCTATGTGTGCTTGGTTTGAGACGGATGAAGTCGCAGAAACCATTTGCTACTCATCCATTTAAGCATATCATAAAATATTTGTGTGTCCTGTCCTGTGGAGAATTTAAAAACTATTATTTATTCACCGCATGATGCTAACTAAACTCTAACTAAGGGCCAACAGACAGACCATCGAAGCTTCAAAACAGACAGTTCTGATTGAGGTATTGGAATGATGGGTGAGCATAATAAAGTTTGTGCGGATAGAGCCACTTCGGCCAACATGGGATTCCATTACCTGAAACTTGAAAGTGAATATGGTTAGATTATAGTCGTGTTAAGATTGAGGATGAATGCCATATTTTTTTAAAATGCTTAGTTTTCTTGGTGTTTGAGGTTTGGGTATTTGTACGGTGAAACTAAGCCGTATGGCGGCCCATTAGGTATGATATGCTTCACGAGGAACAAGAATACTTCCAAAACGATATCTCATAGCCCAGAAATGTATGTCCTCATATCAGGTAGAGGTAGAACTTGAAAGGGAAGAGAGAATTGAGGTTTGAGGCATGTTGGTCAATTTTCAAGTGAAGGATCACGTGGAGGATGAGGTTTAAAGGGAAGAAAACCAACTCATACAACTCAGTATTGCCTGAATGACTGTGAATGGCATGTGGGTATAATATGCATGTATACAGTATGTGGGTATGTGTACAAGATGACACACAAACTCTTCGAGTAGACCCTCCTTTTTACAGGCTGTCATGAGGAACTACCCAGTCTAATTCTAAGGAGTTACATGATTTACATTTATCGTGCATTTCATTTACACCTAACCTTTAATACTCATCACAAAGCAGAAGTATATCAGAAGATAAAAATGCATCCAGGAAATGTATGGGTTTTTTAGGCAACTTGCAAACCTGAACTCGAGGACAGAATTGGAGATAGGAAATTTGCGCTTGTCACAATTTCAAGAGCTCTGCTGATATACCTTGATGTTGACATATGAATGAATGAATTTTATTCACACCGTTTAAGACCCT